>JANTPZ010003408.1:0-21667 GCA_025593235.1 Vachellia pachyceras
TTCCCCAACCTCTTCTTTGTTAGCATATGGTTACCCCACAAAATGCAATTTCAAGAAGCAAAACATTCTCTGCAAATCGGCGAACCATCTCCCGGCGGCAATACATCGTCCTGTTGTAACCAAAAGAACCCTATCTCTTAACTTTCTCACTAGCTTCGTGCTTTCATTTGCCGGTAAGAGAAGCTCTGATGCGAATGCAGCTATACTGGAGGCAGACGATGACGAGGAGCTCTTGGAAAAAGTGAAGAGGGACAGAAAGAGGAGACTTGAGAGGCAAGGTGTGATCAATTCCTCCAAGAAAGAAACAGGTTAAATCCCTCCCTCTTCCCTGATTCTTCGTTTTTCTTTTTGATTAAAGATTCTTCATTTTTGAGTGAATGTAGAAACCCTCTTGACAGATATTGGCTGGTAAGATGTATAGTTCGATGTGTCTTAATTACAATGTGATATCTCCATTTTCATCACAATGTAAGTTTTGAGGTCTGCTACAAATTGAGTGAAAAGCATTATCTTTGCAAGAGCTTGTTTGAAGTCCTAATGAACTAAGTAAAAATACTGGAAAGTTATTATGCGAGTGACTTAACTAAAGGGGCCTTTCTTTTGAACTGATATATCCGATTCAGAGGACATGTTATCAAAATGTGTGAAATGTGTATGCAGGATATCTTCAGGATCTGGTGTACAATCTGAGCAAAGTTGGTCAAGCTATTGAGAACAATGACTTGGCTACCGCCGGTTCTGTTCTTGGGGGCAGCACTAATACTGACTGGGTCCAGAAGGCTAATATAGCCTTTAACAAGGTAAACTTACTGTCTAAAATGACTGCATTAGCAAGGGATTCATACAAAATTACAAATGATCCACAAATAACCGATCACCTTTTCCAAGTATTGATATAATCTGCTGAATAAGACATGGTCATGCAAATTTGCTATATATTTTAGATGTTGGTGGATTTTTTTCCTTGATATGACTTTTCTTCCTCCTTCCGCCTCTAAAGGTTTAATGGCATTTTCTGGATAAAAATCATGCAGCTGAGCTCGAGTCCTGAAGAGAACGATGAGGTGGATGTATTCAATTCTTCACTGGCATCTCTGATTTCGTCAGGTGGGTTGCATACGCCTTTATGATATATATACCAATAGTCAAGTTCATGCAAGAAAGAAAACATGCTTAAATTTAAAGAAAACAAGCTGGTTTTTACTTCACAGGAAGCCTTCCAGAATTCATAATTTACTTATTTTTATTCTGTACATCGAAGTCCGATGACTGCGCTGAGATTTCTTCCCCATGTTACATTTTTGTAGTTGCCAAGAATGATGTTGAGTCTTCCAAAGTCGCCTTTGTGTCTTCAGCCAGTGCATTTGAAAAGTGGACGTCCATGACAGGACTCTTTGCACAGCTCAAGGGACTTTGAAGGGAAAGAAGTCATAGTTATTTTTTCTCGTCTTTCTGGAATGAATACGGATAAATCATCCAATCTTCCACCCGATAAATGAATATTGCAATTTTGAAGCAAAAATTTCAGAACTGAAGTGTTTGTTACTTTTGTTCTAACAGTGCAGAAATACCCAATTAAGGAAGCCATCCCAGTTTCAAACACCTGAAAGAAAAATGCGGTAGCTTTGGTTTATGGCAGTGATTAGTACATACAGATCGTAAGATAGACGCAGGGGATTCAATCTGCAAATGTGGGAGTAAACGGAGTATCTAGGATCTTACATTACCATAGGTTCTTATCACATTACAAGATACAGCAACTAAAAGTTACACAGGTGAACAACACGCTACGCATCTCTCTAAAACACCCAAGGATGGTACATTATAGGCCTAATCTAATTGTATGCGATTGTTTCAATGAACAATCAGATCAATAACAATAAAAGCTGCAGTCATCTTAATACAGATCTTAGGGGCTCAGAATGAGAAAGGTGAAGCCAAAGCTTACTAATTATACTGCAACCTCACCGGTACCACTCCCATTGGTGCCGTTATCAGTGACCTCAGCTTCACCCTTCTTGCTTACTTCAGTGTCCTTGTAATATCCTTCGTTGTTTTTTTTCGCTCCTACGTTATCCTCAGTTCTGAAGTTTATATCTTTATTCTCTCCTTCCACTACGAGCCTTTTCTCAACTGGGTTGTCTGCTTCAAGTTTCTTCAGCCCCTCAGGTCCATCCTCTTTCTCCGTCTCATCCCCAGGTTGCTCAGTTTTCTCTTCCAGTTTTGTTCCCTCACTCCTCTCATCTTTATTCTCGTAAGCATCAGCTTCCTTCCCGCCAAGGTTATCTTTCAGGCCCGGAAACTCTCCATCAGTAGTCTTTGACTTGTCTTCATCATTTCGTCCCTCAACATGTTCTTCAGGTTTATCTTCCACAGGATGAAAGGATTCGTCTTTAACATCTTTACCCTCCTCTTTATTCTCTTCTTGATTTTCATTCACATCCACCTTTTCCACAACCATATCTTCCTTTGGTTCATCGGTTTCTTGCCTCTGCACATCTGTTGTCCCCTTCTCTTCCTGGGAGGCATCTTTCTTAGAAGTTGACGACTTTCTGCTGCGCTTCGTTGGGGGTTCAGTGTCTACTGGAGGAGACACCTTGGCTTTCTCGCTGATCCTTGCCGATCTTCTTGGGGTCTCACCAGTGCCCCAATCAAATTCTGATACAGCTGGGCCACCAGGGTGAGCTTTCAAATACTGTTCCAGCTGCTTCCTGTTATTAATCTCCTCTCCTGTTGGGGCAGCGAATACAATCTCGTTCTTCTTGGGGGTTCCCTTTTTCGGGAAGAACTGCAAAAGATCACAAATGAATTAGAAATCATCAAGTATGCAAAATCACTAAAGACTGCTTGAGAAAATGGTTTTTAGGGCCAGCGTACGATATCCTTTTGTTGGAAGTGGATTAGATGGAGGGTTTAAATAAAGCGAAAGTTTCCGTAGCTCAAGTCTATATAATATCCACCAATATTTCTTTCTTGCTTTCATTCATTCTTTCTCCAATTCATGTCTATGAAGTCTTCCATAGATACCGCAGAACTAATGACTGCTCCAAGCATCATATGGACTGTTACAATCTAGCAGATTCAGTATTTAACTCAAGTAAAAGAGTAACGTGGAGCCAAATTAACCTTGTCCAGTCAGAAGGCATCCATTCCCTCTCTAATCCTTCCATTCAGGCTCGACTTGGGAAGTGATGAGGAGGAATTGAAGTCAACAACATAGACCACGGCCCATATTGTGCCAAATAAAAACAGCACATCTATCGATCTAGAAATGCTTCAGTTGAATCAATAAATGTCATGCACTGAAAGAGCCCAGACTTGACCCCAAAGAAAACATGAAAATGTAGTCAAATGTAGCCTCACGTGTTCAAATTGCAAGGGAGGGGGGATGAAAGATGTTAATCCAAGTGACACCATCACAAGGAAAAGATTAAAATCAGTAGTTGTAAATATGACATTAATAACATTGTGACAGTTGATAAGGAAAAAAAAAGAACCAAGAAAATTATTTTCCTTCGGTTCACCTGGCGACTCAGTCATGTGTACGGAAGAGAAATGTGAGAGGCTTAAAATTTGAAATGAGAAAATAATAAGTCTTAAAAAATTGGATGGCAAATCTAAAAAGCAGATAGCTCTCAAATAGCATCTATTTCAGTCAAAATTGGAGAGAGGTTGAAATTAGGAGAAGGCATAAAATCATACTTAAATAGTTAAATGTTATTCAAGCTATTTTCAGTGATACAGAGGTTACAACAAAATCTTATGATAAAATGATGTGCTATCTGGATGAAAAGTGCAGAATACAAGACTAAGTCAGATCAACAAAGATACAATTTACAATTTAAGAGCGAGTCACATTGATCCTCAAGAGATTGCATTAAACTGATGCATTTGATCCAACTAACTGCAAGTGAAATACTAGATTTTCCAATAAACTGAGAGGCCCAGGCTCTCATGCGTCCTGGACTTACTAATTAACAATAAGCCTTGATTCCAACCTCACCAGTTTGAAGGACAGAGCTGCTTAAGCAACGGCATCTCAGAATATTTTCAGTGATGTGGTCTATACAATATAGTGAAGAACAAAAACAATACTTAATGACTTGATGCCCCCGTCTCCCCCGTAGGTGAGATCCAAAAAATAAATAAATAGAATAGACCCACAGTTGGCTCATAATCCTACCACGATGCAGTCATGTGCAGAGAGTGAACTTCTTCAGTATAATCGGTCAGGCTCAGCATCTTCAAAGATAATAGAGAGAAACTAAATTCTTTATAAAAGCATGCAGAAAAATTGAATGTAATTATTCCATTGCGAACTTTGACTGAAAGCGGCACTCTCACAAATTTACCGATTAAGGAAGGCAATAGTTGTAAACGTGTTTAAGAAAAAAAACAACAGTGTACACAAGACACAATAAGAGTCTGACCACTTCAATAGCAGTAAACATGTTGATAAAAAAAAAAAAAAAGGCATTGGGCACAGCAAGAATCTAGCCACTTTGGAATATAGGAATTTTAGGAAGGTCTAGAAAACCCTAACGGATTACAATCAGACAGCAGCAGGATAATTTTCTAAATTCATTACTGGAAAATCCCAAAGCTTCAATGTTAATTTCAAAACATAAGTGCTCATAATTTAAGACGAGCCAAGCAAGTGCGAAGATATGCCCTAGCTAAGGTCTCACGAGCAACGCGTCGAATTACGCCGAGAAAGGCCGAAATTCGGGAGCAAAAATAAAATAAAATAAAACATCCCCACGTCAGAATTCATCAAAGCAAGAGCTAGAGCACAATCACAACAAATTATAAAAAGAAACGTCAATCTACATATAAAAGAATAGTCAAAAATCAAAACAGGCCGAAGTACAGAGACACAGAGGGGGGGGGAAGGGGGGGAGTGGACCTTCTTCTTCCAACCAGGAGGAGCAGGAAGTTCCACGGAGAGAGCTTCCTCCCCCGCTAAATTCTCCTTTTCCCCTAAGCTCGCCATTATCACACCTGCAAATTCACGTGGGAATTTACACCAAACATGAGATACACAGAAGAGACTAAAAATCCCTTTTTATTACCCAAAGTCAAACTATGATCTAGCCACGGGAAAAGGGAACAACACTTGCTTTGTAGTTTCTTTCTACAGTGAATTGGTTCTTGGTTGCTGCATCTGGGGACGAATTATGCGAAGAAGTTGGAGGAGAAAAATGGATGACGAATAACGAGGAGGGAGAACAGAGAGAATTAAGCGGGGAGGATCACAGTCCTCTCTCTTTCTGCCACGTGCCCCTCGGATTTCATTTGGCGCCGTTGCTTTGTTAGTTCGTTTGAAAAACTCGTGGTAACCGATGAAATGCTTGTTTGGTTAGCCCGGTAACCAAAATCCATTCCTATATTTATCGAGATAAAATTTCTCTTACATAATTACTTTGAAATCTGTAGTCGTTCTCTCAATAGACTATCCAAACAAGCCCGACATATGTTGATTTGACATGGCGTTAAAAAAGTTTAACACACGGTCAATATTTTTCTGTAAATAAAATAATCTCTTTCATACGTTTACCCTGATTTGCTTAAAAGTATGTCTCTTATCGTGCTCTCAAACGGACACAGAGCCCGTTTGGAAACGTGGTAGAGACGTATTTTTATGCAAGTCGAGATAAATATAAGGAGGTTATCTCGCTTTACAGAAAAATATTGTTAAATGTAGACTTTTACAAACATTATCACAAGCCCACAAAATATATAATCATATGTTATTAAAGCTGGATCAGCTATTTTGTTTTATTTGTCGAGGGATCAGCAACTCACACTAGCCAACTGTTAAACAAGTCTCCTAATTGGCTTGGTCCAGATAAATCAGATTCGATTTACATCTTTTTCTTCTCGTTGAATTTATAATGACATGGTTTTGAGTTAAAAAGAAAAGAAATAGAAGTATGTTAAATTTATGCTTTAATAACTGCTGTATTGAACTTTTTATAATTTATGCATAAATATTCTATATTTACACGTGGTTGATACCTTTTTTTAATAGAAAATGAATATTATTAACTCTAAAGAAGACTACAACAAAGGAAACCAGAGCTCCTAAACATTTTCACCACCAGCCCCATACATATAGATTGGCAGTTGATAAAAGACACAAAAATTGCCATAAATATCATGGGCTAATTTGACCAGTTGGGTTGCTACAGTGTTATCTTTCCTTGGGACATGCTAAAGTACAACTTCTCAACTCTTATTCAATAGAGATCTAGCTTCGTTTACAACATGGATTATGCATATGATCCCTGCAATTGCTACCGGCACAAAAGTGAGCTTGCAGCTATAGCAACATACCCAGTTATCATCCTCTCCTTGAATGACACCTCCACACCACACCTACTCGTCCTCAGGACAGAAGCATCCGTTTCCAATGTACGGAAACCTTCCTGTTTTGGGTGGTATGCACTTGTCCCCTAGTTCTGTTATAGATAGTATATCTGGATTTCATATCATGGTCAAGACCTGCACGGAACAAGCTAGATTAAGCATTGATATACTCCTCTGCTTCCTCTATACCAAATAATTTCTTGCATCTGTTCACCCAGATATCCCAGCACATGTAGCAGAACAAGATAGGCCATTGAACTTTCTTTGTATACAACTTTCCTGCCTCATTGCTTAGGTTCCACCGGATCCAATCTGGTCCTTGTAAGGATGAGAATAGAGCCCATTTCGACGGATGGAGAATTGAAAGCCATCTATCCTTAGCATTCTGATAATCCCTTAAGAGATGCACAGAGTCCTCATCTTGAAGGCAGGCAAAAGGACATGTTGCTGCCTGCTCAATCCCTCTACTTGCTCTGAGTTGTGCGGTATGAGCTCTGCCATGGAAAAAGAGCCACATAAACATCTTAATTTTCTCCGGTACTTGCCATCTTCATGATCTCCTCTATATGCTCTCCTCTTGTTGGTGAATACCTGCAAAAAGAAAATGATACGTAGAACTAACAGAAAAGAGGGCGTCCCATCGATACCTTGCTACCACCGTAAGGTCTCCTCGCGGGAATCCGGATTAGTCTGGGGCAGGCAATGAACGCAGGATACCTCAGAATACCATATGATTTATACAAAAAAAATAACTAAATTACTGACTTTTAAATTATTATCTCCATCGGTTTAATAGCCCATCCGGTTGTTTTTCAATCCCTTGAATAAATGAACAGGAGTTATAAAGATACATTTGTCCGATGAATGAGTTACACTACTGCATATCGATATTGACTATTTAATCTTCATTTGAAGTTTTGAACGTTGGTCAATTCGTCCTTGTTCTGCTTTTCTCTTGCTTCTCCCTCTAGAAAGGTTTAAAGACACTTCATGGATGCAGAGTGTACAGCTGGACTCCAGCCCTGAAAAGAAAGATGAGGTGCATACATTAAATTCTTCACTTGCACCTCTCCCATTCAATCAGGTGGGTTGCATACACCTTTATGATATATACAGTCATCAAGTTCATACAAGAAATAAAATATGCTGAAATTTGTAGAGAACAGGCTGGTCTTTACCTCCAAGTTGTGATCCATAGTATGAGGGGTGACTCATATGAACAGATTGTAAGACTGACGCAGAGGATAGCGAACTGGAATTTTAGGAGTGAACGGAATATATTTAGGAACTTACATGATCATTGGTTCTGACAACATTACAAGATACCACAACTTCAAAGTTACACGGGGGACTAAAAGCTACACATCTCTCTAGTACACCGAGAAATATGGTACATTATAGACCTACTTTATGATCGTATATGCTTATTTCAATAAACAATCAGATCAATAACAACAAAAGGTGCAGTCATCTTAAGACAGATCTTAGGGGGGTCAGAATGAGAGGGGATAAACCAAAGCTTATTAATTAATTATTCATTCCTCGGGGCTCCAACCTCCCCAGGAGCACCCCTATTGGTGCCGTTTTCAGCGACCTCTGCTTTACCTTCCTTGCTTAACTCAGGGGCCTTGTGATATCCTTCATTGTTTTCCTTTGTTCCTTCCTTTTCCTCGGTTATGTTTATGTCTTTATGCTCTCCTTCCACTTCAACCCTTTCCTCAACTGGGTTGTCTGTATCAAGTTTCTTCAACCCCTCAGGTCCATCCTCTTTCTTCGTCTTATCCTCAGGTCGCTCGGTTTTCTCTTCCAGTTTTTTTCCCTCACTCCTCTCATCTTTATCCTCAGACGCCTCAGCTTCCTTCCCACCAAGGTTATCTTTCAGGCCCGGAAGTTCTCCATCAGTAGTCTTGGTCTTGTCCTCGTCATTTGGTCTCTCAAGATGTTCTTCAGGTTTATCTTCCACAGGATGAAAGGATTCATCTTTGACATCTTCACCCCCCTCTTTATTCTCTTCTTGATTTTCGTTCACACCAACCTTTTCCACGACCACATCTTCCTTTGGTTCATCGGTTTCTTGCCTCTGCACATCTGTTGTCCCCTTCTCTTCCTGGGAGGCATCTTTCTTAGAAGTTGACGACTTTCTGCTGCGCTTCTTTGGGGGTTCAGTGTCTACTGGAGGAGACACCTTGGCTTTCTCGCTGATCCTTGCCGATCTTCTTGGGGTCTCACCAGTGCCCCAATCAAATTCAGATACAGCTGGGCCACCAGGGTGAGCTTTCAAATACTGTTCCAGCTGCTTCCTGTTATTAAACTCCTCTCCTGTTGGGGCAGCGAATACAATCTCGTTTTTCTTAGGGGTTCCACCCTTTTTTGGGAAGAACTGCAAAAGATCACAAATGAATTAGAAATCATCAAGCATGCAAAATCACTAAAAGATTGCGTTGATAAAAAATGGATTTTAGTATGCGAAGCATGCTATCTCAGGTTTGAATTGGCTTAGGCAGAATGATTCTGTGTTGGCTCAGAACAATTGACTACTCCAAACATCATATGCGTTATTACAATCTAGCAAATTCAGTATTTCACTTGAGGAGATGAGTAACGTCAAGCCAAATTAACCTTCTCCAGTCAGAAGGCTTTCATTCCCTCTTTAATTCTTCCATTCAGGCTCTACTTGGGAAATGATGAGGACAAACCGAAAATTAGAAGACGAGCAATAAAGTCAACACCAAAGACCAAGTTCCATAATGTGCCATAAAAACCAGCACATCCGATGCAGAGTACTCAAGAACCATTTATTAAAATAGAACGCTTCAATTGAAATCAAACAATGTCATGAACTGAAAGAACCCAGAATTGGACCCCAAAAATGTCATAATGGGTTCACAAGGAGGCTTTCTCATATGTTCAAATTGCAAGAGAGGGAGGATGAAAGATGTCAAGTTAATCTATGTGATCATCATAAGAAAAATATTAAATAAATGGTTGTAAATATGATATTGATAACATTGTTACAGTTGGCATACAAAAAGGAACAAGAAAATTGTTTTTCTAGTGTGCATATGGTGGCTTAGACAAGCATATACTAAAACTTGAAATAAGAAAACAATAAAGAATATCCTGAAAATTTGGGACCAAAATTGATTAGCAAAGCTAATGAAATAATAACTAGCACCAATTTCAGTCTTTAAAAATTGGACTGGGCTTTAGGTCAAAGGGGCTTGATCCCCGCCCTCACCCCTCTACTGCCTTCTACGAACAACTTCTTTTTTATTTTTTGGGTGCTGGGGGGGGGGGTGTTCAGAACTTGACTGTTTTTAACACAATCACAAGCAATATAATTCCTACAAAGGGCTTTATTAACAACCATTCAATGTGAAGCAGCCAAATTGCGTATTCATGTTAAATGCAAGGAATTGATTCTAACAAAGCATCTTATGAATAAGAGATGATAGTCATGATATACACTATTTTTAAATTTAATAAAAAGTAATTTAACCTCCGCAATTGATGTTATATGGAGACCTACAAACATACTTGAATGTCAGTCAAGCTAATTTCATCGTAATATAGAAGTTGCATCACTTGCATAAAGCCATGTTACGTTTAAAATTATAGCAAGTGTCCATTCAAAAGTGCAGAATTTAAGGCCAAGTATAATCCCAAAAGCTGCAAGTGAAATACTAGATTTTCCACTAAAATGAGAGGCCCAGACTCTAATGAATCTTCGACTAGGTGGCTAACTGATTGACAAGCCCGGAATCCAACCACTATCCAGTAATTCAGCACCTAAGACCAGAGACACATGAGAAGCCATATTTGATGAAATTTTCATCATCTCCAAGCACAAATCAAGACAGATGATGCAATCACTAAATCTAAACACACCAGATCCGTCAGTGCCGCAATTCTACTTATCAATTAAAAGATTTCAAATTTAGAGCAAGAATACTCTCAGAAATAAGCTAGAATATATAGCGCTATTCTTATTTCCCCTGATACAGTCACGTACAAAGAGTGAACTTCAGTACAATAGGTCAGACTCGGAGCACCTTCTAAGGTAATTGAGAGAAACTTTCGATACAAGCATGGAGAAAATTTAAATGTAACCCTCCCATTGCGAAATTGAACTGGAAGCGGCACTCTCACAAAATTTTACCGACTTATGAAAACAATAGTCTTACACGTGTTTAAGAAAAAATAACAGTGTAGAAGACACAGTAAGAATCTCACCGCTTCAATAGTAGTAAATGAATCGATCACAAAAATGCATAGGACATAGTAAGAATCTAACCACTTAGGAGTATAGGAATTTTAGGCAGTCTGAAAAAAACCCAACGGATTACAATCACACTGAATCGGTGTACTTTTCTAAATTCATTACTCGAAAACCCTAAAGCTTCAATGTGAATTTCGAAGCATAACTATCCATAATTTAGGACGAAACAAGCAAATGCGAAGATGCCCTAGCTAAGGTCCGGTGAGGAAAGCGTCAAATTACGCCGTGAAAGACCGAAATTCGCAAAAATAAAGCAAACCCGCGTCGGAATTCAACGTCAGAGCGAGAATTAAAGCACAATCAGAACGAATTATAGCTAGGAACATCAATCTCCACATCAAAGAATTGTGAAATCCAACAAACCACAGTAGAGAGGCAGAGAGAGATAGAAGTGGACCTTCTTCTTCCAACCAGGAGGAGCAGGAAGTTCCACGTAGAGAGCTTCCTCCCTCGCTAAACTCTCCTTTTCCACTGAACTCGTCATTTTGTCACCTACAAATTCAGAGGGAAATTTTCACAAAACATGAGATATATCGATGAGACTGAAAATCCCCTATTCCGCTATTCGTACCCTGAAAAAGAGGAATTTAGGTGAAAAGCCACGGGTGCAGAGGAAGACACTCGCTTCACAATTTCCTTTTCCAGAGAATTGGGTCGTGGACGTTTCTGGGGACGCGAGAGACGACGCAGTAGAAGATGAAAGATGAATAGTGGATAAATAAATTATTAATAATAATAAATAACAAATAACGAGGCCAAAAGGGGAATTAAGCAGCGGGGCGAATTTGGGTGGGACACGTTAGAGAGTGACGAATGTGTTTCTAGTCTCCAGAATGCTTCAGTTACCTGCCGGTGTTGACAGTTAAGCAAAAGGAAACATCACAGTGCAATCTGCTACTTCCACGTGACCACATATTTCACATGGCCACGCGACTTTGTTATGAAAAAATACGACACCCATTAAATATTAGTTTTTTTTTGCCATGGACCCATTAAATTAAATATTAGTTAAACATGCAATGCCTTCTTTGATGAACAGGAGTTTCATAAAAAAATGAACTACAGTGAATGATTCAATTTTAAGATTAAATTCACCGGATCCTATTAAAAAATTGTTAATAATTAATGTTAAACTTTTAAAAAGCTTTTTCAATATTAATAGACAACATTGTTTCATTTTAATAATGTTAAGATAACTTTTAAATTAAAAAAGGATTCCTGAGACAGAGTTGTTTTTAAATAAAAACTTTCAAAATGAATATACACCTTAATGGCATCTAAAAGGTATGAATAAAATTTGGAAGCTTACTGTTTTTCAGAGAATACCACTCTTCTCTAATCATATAGAGGAAAAAGTTTTTTTTTATATATAACGAGAAAGTTAAAAAAAAAATTTGATACAAAGAGGACAAAGTTATTTGCGCTCAAACAAAAGACAAAAGAAGTCTTTTCGGATAAAATAGTGGACACATGGTCTTTGATTTTGGGACGTCTCATCCTCACATCTTTGTTAATGCACTGGGACATTCACATTAATTAATTGCACGCCTTTTGGGGAAAATAATCAGATAATTGATTAATTATTATGAAACTAGGGAATTTGATGCAAAAAAGACAACCCGAGAGAAAGAGGGAGATTGTACATTTATGACTTCGTGTTACAACCCTATTTATAGGTATCAAAACCCAAGAGTTACAATATCGTAAATATACAAATTAATATACATTATAATACAACATAAATGAATTCCTTTGTCTTGGCAAGAAAAAAGATATTCCTTTGTGTTACAACTCTATTTATAGGTACCAAAACCTTTTTAAGAATTACAATGTCATAAAGATACGAATTAATCCACAGTATAATACAACATAAAGGTATGTGAAATTTAGTTTTAGGTCTCAAATAAGTACGTTATTTAAGTAATGGTTCCATGAAGGAAAATATTTAATGAGAGGTCCCATTGACAACATGAAGTGTTGTCAACACAGCTCATGCTGTTGTCAATACAAGGATCTCATGTTGTCAATTGGAACTTCTCATTAAATATTTTCCTCCATGGGACCATTCCTTAAATAACTTGTTTATTTGGGAGTTAAGACTAAATTTCTATAAAGGTATTCCTTTGTGTTAGAGCTTTATTTATCAGTACCAAACCCTCTACTGTGTCAACTAGAAAACTATCTATCTCCTCTAAATATCTGAGAGATCTTATTTGCAAAATTTTCTGCCCCAAAATTGAGATCACCTGATAAAAAAAAAGCATATTTTTATTAAATATAAATAATATCAACCATATTGCCTTTTTAGTGGTATGGATTTCTATTCAACCCTGGTAAGATTGAGTTATGCTTTTTGTGATAAATTCGTTTCATTCCACCGCCCAAAAATAAAATGGCTTCAACGGTTAAATATAAAACCCTTTTCAAATCATGTGCCTGAAAGAAGTTTCAGGCCAATAATTGGGCTTCGTAGGACCATTGGACATCTGGGCCTATAGCTAATGGGAGCCCATATTCTGCGGGGATGAGAGCCCTTGTTGGTCAAATATTTTATGCCCCGTTTGGTTTAATGGAATTGGAAATGAAATCCATCAAGATTGTATGTTTGGTACACTGGAATTGGAATTGGAGATGAATTCCATGTGGAATTCAAACTGCCCCAATTCCATCAAAACAATTCCATCTGAAAAGTAAAGATTTCCAATTCATCTCCATAATTCCATCATTAACCCCATGTTCAACGTTCAAGAGCATAGGCCGTCGATCACCTGAGCAACCCAGCAACCTTGAGCAACTTCCTCACCCACTGCAACCATCGCCGACCTTGAGCAACCTAGTGACGGCGAGCATCCCAGCGGATCGACGGCGAGCACAGTGGCGATGGCGAGCATCCCAGAGAAATGGTTGCAGCAGCGGAAGAATTTGGTTGCACCCCAGTGACGACAAGCAACCAGTAGCAGCGGTGACGCCAAGCAACCCAGCGACAACAGCGACAACGAGCAACCCAACAGCAACGACGATGGTGAGCAACCTAGCAGCAACGGTGACGGCGAGCATCCCACCAACACCACTCACCTTATCCACCAGCAACTAGAACCCACCATCGGCATGACGACAACTAGAATCCCCGTCGGTGAGAACTGAGCCACCATCACCAACGCATCTTCCTCCTCCAATGCATCTTCCTCCTCCGATGCATCTTCCTTCAAACGAAGGTGAAAAGCTCGAGTCGCAGGGGACGGTGAAAAGCTTAAGGTTTTTTTGTTTTAAATATTGAATGGTATTTTAGTCTTTTATATAAAAATTAGGTTTCATTTTCATGACATACCAAATATACTTTTAAAGCCCACATCCATCTCAATATCTATATCCATTTCCATATCCATCAAAATCAATTCCAGTGCACCAATTGGTATGGGCTGGTTGGAAAAAGAATGTTGAACTTAAAGAATATCTTTCTTTCACGAAAATGGAATTGTGGAATCCATCAATTAAAAATTAAAATATTGGTATGGGCTGGTTGGAAAAAGAATGTTGAACTTAAAGAATATCTTTCTTTCATAAATAGAATGAATGATGAATCAACTTTGGCAAAAAAAAAAGAATGATCAATCAACAGTCATGTGAAAGTTACATAAATATGTGAATTATTTACCTCAAATCACATGTTTAATAGAACTAATTAGCTTTCAACAAAATAAAATTACCAACTTAAATGGAAGACATTCCAAACTAACAAATTGCACTTGATTTTTACTGAACTAGAAAGTCATGACTGCAATTATTCATTATCCTTTTCTGAATTAATTTAAATTACTAGGATGCTTTATTACCATATTATTGGAAATTACGTACGATGCATTGCTTTGGCTAGGAGGTTTAAAAAACCCGTCTGCAACCCTGCATCATAGTTACACACACACAAACACAGAATGAAAATGGTGGTGAAATGTAATATTGAATCAATATATATATATAATATAAAAAATCACTCGTCACAATTAATTTCCATGTTTTTTTGTTGAAAAATTTCCATGTTATTTTTATTCATGTAGATTAGTGTTTTTTCCCCAACACAGAAGGTTCATTGCAAATATTGTTTCTTTTAAATTTGAATATTCTTATACTATATATCTACACGAAAACTTTTTGTGTTCTTGTTACTTTGAATAATCAAAGGGGAGAATAACATTTTCATGTTTTGGAAAGAAAAAAAACAATATAGATAATAATTAGGGTAACTGGGATGATACGAAATCTATCAAACAAAAAAAAAGGACCCTATAATATATCTGTCAATTGTCAAACAAATAAAGCGTAACACAATCTAAGAGAGATCACTGTACTTTAAACAAAAAAACATCAGGTCAATTACATACATACATATCATGGTAGTCAGAATCGTGCGATTCACGATTTGAATCGCACGATTCGATTCAAAAAAGTAGGGGAACGAGGCGAATCGCATGGTGAATCTTTCCACTGCCTGAATCATTGGTCGTGGTGCACGATTCACGCTCGCATAGCAGGAATCGCACGACACCTGTGATTCCTGCGATTTAAGGAGAAGCGGGGGGCTTCCCTCTTAGGGAGCCTGCGTCTCGGCGTTTTTGTGCAATAAACCCCTCCAGGGCGAAGACTAGTGGTAGGTGGTCCCTTGGAGTTTTCGGAGAAGGGTAGCCTAGTGTGTAAGCACAGCAATGAACCGCGGTGAACCCTCAGACGACCTATCTAAGATTAGGGGGGGATCCTCAGTAGTGGTGACCCTTTCACTCTTCCACAGACTGATACATGTACCAAATGCTCATACGAGAAAGTTGACTCCTGGGTCTGGAAGATTCATCTTCTCCGAGAAAATCCTTTCTTCCTCGTCCCCTCAGGGGGTGCGGACACACCTGCGCGGTTTACAGGTGACGGTTACAAGAATGGCGGGGAAGTGAATAGTACCCGACGACATTCAGGGATGGATGTAGACCCATCAGGCAGGAATAGTCATTCCAATCCTGGGAGAGGTGGCGACCATTCTCAACTCGTGATCTCACGGAAAAACTGTGCAGGTTCATTGGAGTAAAAAACAGTGATCTCACTGATCCATCATCCATGCACTTATTTCTCTCTGTTTTTTTTTTTAAAAACATCAGTGAATAAAAACTGTGCACTTAACGCATGGTTTTTTTAATGAGTTCCTTGACTTCCTTATACCTATATGGTCCCACGTATTTTTTTAGGCATATTTCTTTTCAAACTCTTTAAATATTGTTGGTTGTTATTGGTTTTTTTTCTATGGTATTTTGATGGAGGACACAATGACTCAGAAAAAAAATAAAGAAATAGATATTACTTGGAATTATTGTAAAAGTGTTTCTAGACTTTTAGTTGAGTGCAATTACTTTGAGGTGCAATTAGTCTCGAATTTTGAGGTGCAACAGTAATTTTACTATTTTAATGATTTCGATTGATCTTAGAGATTATTTATTTACTCTTTAAATCATAATTTTATGAGTTTATATGAAATATAAATTTTATATCTTTTATGTGAAAATTATATTTATGTCATCCTTAAAAAATGATAATGAATCTTAAGATTCACGATACGGTACGATTCAGGATTCCAAAAATAGGTTTTACAATTCACGATTCGTATCCTGATTCGATAACCTTGATACATACATACATATATATTCATGCCCTAGCTCCAATGCAACAAGCTAGACAAGTAATAATAATCAAGCTTATATATATCTGCGCGCTATCTTTATCTTTAATACTCTAATTTTTTTAAAATTAAAGAAGTTAAATAACTTACTTCAAATTATACATATTCTAACATATTTGTATATATTATTTGATAAAAAATACTTATATATATCACTAGATTATGTATCAGTTGATAAATAATGTAAATTGGTTTGAAAAAAATGCTAATTATATTAGTCTGTTAAGCTTACTTGATCTCCCCAAGAAATTAACTTGGATTTTTTTTTCCAACAATTAACTTGGATTTATATTGAGTACAATAAGTAATATAAAGTAAGACCAAAATACAGAGAATTGCATTGGGACAAAGAACGTATATGGTATGAAGGGAGCCGGCTTTGAGTTGCGTGCATCCTTAACAGACAACCGCAGATAAAGAAAGCACCATGTGTCAATGTCTGAGCAAGCGAAAATGTAGTAGTGTTGTTGGTCCGTGATAGTAAAACGGAATCGCTATTATATATATATATAAATAGTGATTGTAGTGTGATAGAAAAAGTACTTTTACGCAAATCGAAAGAAATACATAAAGGAGATTATTTTCTTTTACAAAAAATAATATTAAACGTGCGTTTGAGATCTATAAACACTGAGTTAAACATGCACTGTATCAGGGAGAATACCCATGCATATATAGATAGATAACTATAGATATATGGTTGAGGTGTTGCAGAAGTTTGGAGGAATCAAGGAAGTTCATCGTGCTGTTGAAGTAATTCCCCAAACACATCAAGTGGCAGCAACTTGATGGGCAAGTAGCCAGCCAGCCTCCTTTGTTTCTGAAAGAAGGCTTCGCTGCGACTTTTGGTTTCATGAGAGATGGATGCTATTCCCTTCTGCCTCTGATTCCTCTCATCCATTCATGTTTCATTTCACCCTCTTGTCTTCTTCCCCGCATTCCAATGAACCCTACCTGGCTGATAAAATACCCTATATATATATACATATATCTCACCTATATACATAGCTACTCTATATATAGCTACCTGCCCATATATGTTGGCCTCCCTTTAATTTGTTTCTTTATGCCTTTTCTGCTAACTAAATTACTATAAATAACAACCGAGTGTACAAAACTCCTGGTGTGATATATGCATGTAGTTTTACCATACCCCAACATGCAAATAGCCTCTTTTCAGGATTTGAATTTGTGACCTCCAGATCACATATTAGCTAGCGTAAGTTTAATATATTAGCTATGGAACATTTGTGTGTGTGTGTGTGTTTCAACCGAAAAAAGTTTGATGATACACTACCTTCAATCATAAATATAAGATTTAGTTTGTAGTGTAATTTTTTCCTTGCAAGCTATATCTCATATTTAGAACCTGACCTAGTATTAGATTTAAGTTTTCTGACTATTAATCAGCTGGCCAATATTGTTAACTTAGAACCCTGAATATTTGGCGTTAAAATATGCAATAAGTTTTTACCCGAATTGTAGAAACTGAGGATACCAGGTAAAGAAGTCTGGTTCGTTTTTTTTTAAGTCTGCTGGTTGGTGTTTTTTTTTGGGTTTGTCCATTGGGTTATTACTCATTAGGAGGTGCAATTGCAAGCTTTTTTCTGTTATAATGGCGATGAAAGAGCTCAGAAAGTTGAAAGAAGTGAATGCATGCAGATAGAATACCAGAAGCACATAAATAGAAGAACAGTTAGGAGTTTGACTGAGTCCTTAATTAATTATTATTCACCGTATATGAATCTGTTATTGTGAATCTGTTTAATTATTATTATTCAGTTTATTAGTAGTGGAAGTCAGTTGGGTCAGTCGTGGAATCATGTCCACAATTGTAGGGAGTCAGTTACTATTTTGTTATTATAAATATCATATCCTACTGTAGCCAAAACATCGATGAATTGAATCAGAAAATTATTTGAGTATTGGAGATTCTCCTTTTCTCTTGACTTCTTTTATCTCTCAATTGTGAGATGCTTGCATTTGAGAGAAACTAGAAGAGACTGATGGGTTTCTATATCCTGGGAACTCATCATTTGATATCAAAGTCTTCGATCCATTAACTTTTCTTTCCATCCACTCCAAAATTCACCTCTTATCCCAGTCGCTCGTTCCATACCAAAAAAAAAAAAATCAATCTCCAATCTATCCTAGTCGCTCATTCCATACGCGATTGTGCTTCCTCATCTGAGTTTGTGTAGTCCGTTCGAGTTTATTTCAACTGAGTTGCCATTGTCGCAGCATGCACGTCGTCCCCGTCTCCAATCGCCACCAGTTCGCGTCGTGCGTCCATCCAGCCTGTGCGAAAAAGTTCGTCCAGTCGCGTCGCCGGTCGCCGCAAGCTTCGCCTAGTCCGTTCCATTCGTGCTGTTCCACTCCACGTCACCGTAAACGTTGCTTCCTGGCCCAGTATTCAGCCGTCGATATCCAAGCCGGTCGCGATGCAGAGCCCGCTCATCCCGGATCGTCACGTGCAATACCAAGGAGGGTCACTCGTCGTTCCGTCGTGCCCCATTCTCCTGCTGTCCAGTTCCCTTTTTTCCTCACGCCGGTGGCACAAGCGAACCACACATTACACCTCCAGCTTCCAACCCACCGTTGCTTTGTCTCTTCTCGCCCTGGCAATGGAGAAAAATTGGATCACGTGGGCCCAAGCCCATTACATATGCAACCAGTCTGCTTCATTTGGGAGGCCAATTCCTATGCCAACCATTCTGCTCCAATTTCGCTGATGGAAGTTACCAAGGGAAGCAACCCAACTCCAGCCCTTTCGAAGGAAACCCCCAATCCCGCCTTGAGCACAAGACGGTTTTCAAGGGAGGGAGTATTGATAGAATACCAGAAGCACATAAATAGGAGAACAGTTAGGAGTTTAACTGAGTCCTTAATTATTTATTATTCACTTAGGAGTCTGTTATTATGAATCTGTTTAATTATTATTATTATTCAGTTTATTAGTAGTGGAAGTTAGTTGGGTCAGTCGTGGGATCATGTCCACAATTGTAGGGAGTCAGTTACTATTTTGTTATTATAAATATCATATCCTACTATAGCCAAAACATCGATGAATTGAATCAGAAAATTATTTGAGTATTGGAGATTCGCCTTTTCTCTTGACTTCTTTTATCTCTCAATTGTGAGATACTTGCATTTGAGAAAAACTAAAAGAAACTGATGGATTTTTAGATTCTGGGAACTCATCGCAGCCTCTATCTCATATGCTGATATTTACTTCATACCTTGGACTCACATGGAATATTATTATTTCAACTATATGTATATATCCAGTTTTTCAGGATTTGACTCAAATTTCAAATTGGACTTTTTATATATACAGTAATTTAAACTGTTTATTCATTTGTCTTTAGTGATAGAAACATTTTATTTATTTTGTGTGGTAATTAACTTGATGAAACTAAAACAGAGACAATACCTACTTCCTGGTCCATATGGGACTGTTTTGAAACTGATTAGCAGTTTTTGTGGGGGTCATTATGTGGGACAACGTAAGGCACATGAACTATTACGGCTTTATGATCTGATTAAACTAATGAAGAGAAGTTTCAAAACCTATTATGAATACTAAAAGGGTCGTCGGAGGGCAGCAAAGAGACAAAAAAATGATAATTTCGGGCATTGCGATTTGCCAGTGGATAATAACAAGCGAAGCAACATTACCAATGATCGATGAGTGTTAAGATATATATATATATATATATATATTCTTTTTTATGCAATAATATTGGGAGCTCACATAGTTGATTTAGACAGATCAAAACATGCATCTCACTTTAGGTCGGGATGCGTAATGACTGCATAAAAGGCGCTCACTTTCGTTTCGTCGGAGTACAACTGTCTAACTCACCTTAATTAACAACTCGCCGATACTTGGTTTATTTAATGCTTTATACGTATCTCTTTCTGATTTCATAAAACAGAAAGGGAAAAGGGATGATAAAAAAAGATTAACAATTGGTGTAGTGTGTTCACTTCATGTGTGTGTTTTGCTTGTGGAACTTGGGAGAGAGAAGATAATTGAAGGTTGATCTACTTGTGTGCTATATGTGTATACCCATGACACTATACTCTTAACCCTACACCTATGACACAACACATGCATGGGCATAGATATACAGAGAGAGAGAGAGAGAGATGACAGGGAAGAGAGACAGTTGAAGATAAAAGAAGGGGCCGGCCCCATAAAATAAGAAATGATCAGACTTAGAAAGTAAGGAAAAAAGTGTGCAGAACAGATATAATTTTGTTCCTACAGTGTTGGTTTTTAGTAGGGTTTCAATTTTATGAGATTCAAACATACTTTTGATAATTTTAGTAGGGCTTCAATTTTATGAGTTTCTCAATATTGTATGTAATATATGCTAACTGATCAGTTATTAGTAGTGAGAGTTGATCCGGCCGTTCCAAAAAAGAATGAACATAAAATTTTGGCAGTTGTTTTTTTACGTTCGTAAAATTTTGGCAGTTTACCTATATGTTGCATATGATTTTTAAGACTCAACTGGTAAATCAGTATGTATGATGTTAATTATTTGCTCTGTTTGGTTAGTCCGTTTGGGCAACCAAAAGTCATTCCTGCGCTTACCGAGACAAAACTCCTCTCACATATTTACATCAGAATCTGTGTCCGTTCTCCCAACAGACTATTCAAACAGAGCCATTATGTGTTTTCTTTAAGGTTCAAATATTATTAATATTGGTTAGATACATATGTTGGTTTTTACATGCTTTTGGTCTGTGGCCTCTCGCTCCAAAAGGGAGGAGACATGGAGGCTCCATCTAGAATGCTAGCCTTGGCTACTACCTACCTATCACTTTTCCTCTCTCTCTCTCTCTGTTTAATCTTTGAATGCCTTACAATTCCACTTAGTTCCATCCCATCAAAACATCTCAGCTCTTCATAACATCTCCCTCACTTTCTATACATAAGGACGGAATATAATGCTCTTATGTATTTTATATCCTAAATATGAAGTCTAAAACCAATCAATATCAACATAGCTATACGTTGGTTCCTTAATTGCTATACTTATAGGGAGACAACGTCTCATCTCCTTTGAAACCAAATCCTCCTCATTTATTTTATTATATTTTTTATGGATCCTACCCTCCCTTCAGATTCATTTTTCAACGTTAACCATCTGGTTTCAATTTAAAACATATACACCAAAATTGATCTTAAATTTTAGTTTTTCAATTTGGGAAGAATGTTGACGCTAGGATGCTTCCCATTCAAGAAAGATAAGTTTCAACATGTGCCTTGAATTTTGCAAATAAGATGATCC
>JANTPZ010003409.1:0-23898 GCA_025593235.1 Vachellia pachyceras
ATGTTTAGTCAAAAAGTTTGAATGTCATTCTCATTTTTACTTCACATAAAACCATCATAACTGCAATTCAATGAATATTTCAGGCGTACTGTTGTTAGTATCCCCAACGGTCCCTCTGCTCTGGCAGTGAAGGAAGCAGCCTGGGGTCTGGCTCGCTATGCTGCCATTTCTCAGGTGAGAAGAAAACCATTTAAGTTATTAAATAAATAACCAACAATAGAAAGGGGTAATTCTATGTGGAAATAGATTCTTCATGTTTGGTTTTTTGCTGATGTTCATTTCTTCTTTTAAAGAGGTAGATATCTTGGACTTGCAAAGAGATTGGTCAGCTTGAAGGCATTATGATTTACTGCCTCTATTTTTAGAATTTCAATTTAAGGGATTTCTATATATATCCAGCTATTCAATGGCCCTCTTCTTTCTTGAGTTTTGCATTATCTTGTATTCCAATAATCTTGGGGCATGTTTTTTCAGCATGGAATCTTAAGGAACAAATTGCATTATCCATAACATGTTAAACATGCTTGATTTTATATTTCATATTGATTATTTCATGTATGCTTATCATCTGTTTTATTTGCAGACTAGACCTTGGATAAGAGTTTCATCCTTGAAAAGGGCAGTTCAAACAATTATTATTTGCTTAAAGCTATTGATCCATATTTACATGCTCCCCGCGCATCGCGCGGGGGAGTATATGCTAGTTTATTGTAAAAGGATATATGGAGGCTGTGAAGAGACACATTTTGGATGTGTCAAATTCCACACATATTAAAGACTGGCAAGAGAACAGTGATGAATTCTTGAGTTTTGTACAGTGGCAGCTAGTTATGTTCTCAATGTCGTTCTTCTGTGTTTTTAGGATAAGTTTGTATGTGCAATTCCATTTAACTGCTTGTTGCTATACTCGTGGCCTTCTTATGTGTGTTTAGGATAAGTTTGGGCTTGTTTGGATAATCCGTTGGGAGAACGGATACAGATTCCGAAGTAAATATGTGAGATGAATTTTGTCTCGGTAAATGTATGAATGGCTTTTAGGGAGGCAAACGATCTCCCTAAACAAGCCCATTAATGATTACAGTCCACAAATGAAACTATAGCTTCTTTGTAACAGGATGCTTTGTTGTTTTGATGAATATGTACAATGAATGGAAGGATTTCAAGAGAAAATTGGCAACAACAAAAAAACTCTCGTGAGGAAATTTTATTAATTATAAGGAGCGTAGTTATGTTTTTATATATAGAAAATATTTATATTTCGTTAAAATTCACACATTTAAAGTATTGATATATACTTTAAATATTTTTTGCTATTAGAATCTGTAAACATAGACTGTTCCTCAAGTTTTCCAATTTTTTTCATTGTAATAAAAAAATTTGGAGGGTATGTTTCCTTTTGTTGGCAAAAAATTAAACTTGCAGATAGCAGAAAGACGTCATTTTTTAACCAGCCTCATTTTCAGTGAATTGCCTTATTATTTCACTTTATTCTGTATAATAAGATTCTTACTATCAACATGCAAAGCTTATTTGTGCGTTTGGGAAGTGATTCACAATCACGTTACAGACATGTCGAGACAAAACTTCTCTCACGTATTTACTTTAAAATCCGTAAAATTATTCTCCCAACAGATTCCTAAACACACACAAAGGAAATAGGAAATAGTGTGCAGACTGATGAAATAGGAATCCAAACTCAGAGCCTCAAAATGACGACAAGCCTATTTTGATGCGCCTTCGTTTGCAAGGGCTGGAATAGGATTAATGATTTTATGTGTAGTAGCTTAGATCGAAGTGTTGATTCCAAAAAACCAAATCCTCCCTATTAAAGCTTGTCGCTGCAAAAGAAGTTATGCTAGCAGATTTTTTCATTTTTCATGTTGTGGATGAACTTATCGATAACTCTCTGATTTTAACATATTTGATATATATATTTTTGATATATTTAAAAAATTATCAATATAATATTAGAAGATTATGATTTTAAAATAATAAATCTATCAAATGATACATTATATTATATTAGAGTTTCATTAAATCATAGAAGATAATAATAATTTAAAGTTTTTAGAAATTTTTATTTTTGTTTTATTACGTTTCCTTTTATTTTATTATTTTGTTATTTTTCATGAAGTGACGGAAAGAGAAGATCTTAACAAAGTAAGAGAAAAATGATTAAAAAATAAAAAAAAAAGAAAATAAAAGAAGGAGCCGGCAGTTTATGATTTTACTTATATACTATTTTCTTTTCTCTCTTTTTGGGTTAAACCCTTTTTTCCTTACTATTTTTTTAAACAAGGTATCTTCTCCTTGATCCATATCTTTCTTTATTTCTTAATTTTCTTTTGAAGTGTGTACACAAAGTAATTCTTCTTTAATGTAATAATTACTAAGATGTTCATATGCTTTAATGCTTGTTTGTATATTAAAAATAATAAAATAAATAAAAATTGAATAACATAATAAGAAACCAAAATAATAGTAAAAAAATTCAAAACTAAATAGCAATCTACAAATTCTCATTCAAAACAAAATTTTTGTATAAACCTTTTATAGCAAATTTTTTTTCAAAAATTCAGAAAAATAACAATTCAAAAGTTATGGTTAAAAAAGAAATTATCAAAATATACTATCAAATTGTTTATAGTCAATTGAAAAATTAGAAGTTTAGATCCCAATAATTTAAGAAGACAAAGATTTTTGTATAAGGGTAAAGAGTCTTTGAAAATTTATAATTACAAAATGGCACACGCATATATACCTTCAATTTTTTTTAAAGGGTATTATGATCTTTTTAACAACATTAACAAATCCCTAATTAGAAATTTGATAAAAGTGTAAGTTTAAATTAGAATTTGTGCATTTCCGTTAGATTTAATAAGGATTTCCCAATTTCATTCCCTTCTAGAAAATATGCCAATATTTAGTTTTAAATAGTGTCTTAAACATGATTGCATTTAATAAAATGATACATATACTTAGAAAAAAATATAATTGTTGTTCAACAATATTAATCACACATTTGTTTTCTTTTCTTCTTTGTTTTTCTTAGAACTCGACCACCACCCACTTAAGAACGACATATAGTGAAGATCAATCCCTAGATTTGACTTCACTTATCTATCTACTTTATTAAGCTTTTTGGAAATTCAAATAACCATATTTAAAAGTATCGAGCCAAAATCTCTCTCACATACTTATCTCGTAAACCATAAATAACGTTAAAAAAGTAGTTTCTAACACTAATCCAAACGGATTTATATGGAGAAATTTAAGTTTTGGGAACATTGAACCATGAGGCTTTTGATGATCATCCATGGTTTTCCACCTTATGCATTTCAGATTTGAAAATTTAATCACCTCCAACGTCCTTTTTAGCTACTTTACACTATATGTTGTGGATTGCCCAAAAAAAAACAAAAGACTGTTGTGGATGGATGAAAAAAAGCATTAAACAATTATATAATGCTATGGATTTTAGATTACATGTATGCTTTGTGTGGATTAGGCACTTTATTTCATTACCAGATTCCAGGCAGATAAAGCTTTTTTTTTTTTTGCCAACTGGGATAAAGCCTACTTTACGCCATGGTCGGGGTCCGTTTGGCAACCAGTTTTAAGGGTTACAAGCGTTGTACAGTGCCAAAAAGAGCGATCATATTACTGTTCATTCTTTTAATCCGTTTGGCTAGGCTCAAGCGATTAAGGCGCTTGTGTGAAGAAGGAGCTTATACCAACAAGTAACAGAGTGGAGCTTCTCTCCCCAACGACTGATGAGAGTCCTGTTTGTGTGTGTGTGTGTGAGAGAGAGAGAGAGTGTGTGTGTGGAAGAGTCAAGGCCATATTAATTACCATTCAAATATCCATAATTTTTGTTGATCGTAATACAGCAATTTCCATAAAAATGATCATAATGATAAGTTAACAGAAGAGTTCCATAATAAAGAGAAATTTATTATGGAAAAATATTTAGAAAAAAAATTAATTTAATTTTCATGGTTCAAATCTTTAATTTTAAATTTACAAAAAGTTACTTATCTCACCATGTTGCCAAATACGTTGATTTTTGCAAATAAGTCACTTACCCCAACGTGTTCCTAAACGCATTCACTTTTACAAATAAGTCACTTCTTACACCGCTTTCCTAAACACAAATAACTTTTGCAATCTGACTTATTTCCAATCTTACTTATCCATAAGTCCTTCTGCAAATAAGTTACTTATCACACCGCGTTCCCAAACGGACCCAAGATATTTAGGAACAGTATTTGTCCATCCTCTGTTATAATAATCTTTTTTTAACTTTAAATTCTACTCTTAAGGAATTAAATATTTTCTTGGAGAAGTTTTCTCTCAAGTAATGTAACAAAAACAATTTGTACTTGTTTAAATTATCCGTAGAAATTACTTTTTCAATATGATTTACAACCTATGAGATAAGCATGTATTATGAGTTTTATCTCTACTTGGGTAAACGTGCATTTGCAATACTAATACAAATGTGCATTTACATACCTATAAACATGCATTTATATTACTAATAGAATGCACTTATATGGTACGTTTGCAATTTAGAAAAGAGTTGTAATTTGGTTAAGTGTTTTTCATGGTCAAAGCGATCAATAATATTATAATCAACTTAAGTCCAATCACACTTGTCATGTTAAAATACATGCGTGAACTTGTAAATTTACTTACATGATAAACACTTTTAAATTTTCTATAAACTCTTAAAATGTAGATTGGAATTTGTAAATTTTCATATATACTTGTTATTTTGCTATTCTTAATTATTAAAATGTATATGAACTTTGTAAATTCACCTATAAAATTGATATAATTGATATGAGTAATTTTACCTAAGTTTTATCATTTACCATAATAAATATATTCCTTACAAAAAATTCTTTTATGACTGCTAAAGTTAGAACATTTTTCAATCACTGAGTTGATTCAAATGGGATGTATCTGAATTTAAAAAATTTGACCAAGTCATTAAAACCGAAATTTTAATATTTCCCCTTCCTTAAAGGATTGCATATGAAAATATTTTTGCACCTAGACAAAAAAGGTGCGTTTTGCAAATTTCAAAATATCGGTGTTAATGGTTACAGGTCCCGTTTGAGAACACGGTGAAGAAGTGCTTTTACGTAAGTCGAGGTAAATATATGAGGGGGATTATCTCATTTTACAGAAAAACATTATTAAACGGATTTTTGACTTTTTCAAACGGAATAAGAAATAAACCCATTATTTTTCAATCACTTATGACATGTAGTGACTTGATTGAAATTTTAATGCTTTTTTGATAAAGATTACTTAGGGTTGAGCAAGTCCTCCACAAACTTAAGGCCTCACCAAGACTTGGTCAAACTGGGGTGCGGTTGAAGTGTGCCCAAAAAATAAACAAGCAGGTCATATTAATAATGAGGGTGGTATATGACTAAAATCAATAGCAACGTTGCTATTGACGAGGTTAGAGAAATCCTTATGGGTAATTATAATTTTTTCGGGATATAAATTTAATTTTTGAGGTATTTTAAAAATATAACGGTGAATTAATGGTAAAGGGTTCACGGTAAAAAGATAAAATACAAGGATGTTAAATTTAAACTTTGAAATGTCTGGGGTGACATACAACTGAGATAAAATTCAGGGTTTTTTTTATAATTTAGCCAATTAGTATTAAAATGCATTTTTATTTCGAAAATAGACGTGATGTGCACTTTAAAAAAATGTTATCGAGTAATGAATAGGTAATCTTTCATAACTGTTGGGAAAAAAAAGAAAAGAAAATCTTTGGTAACGAGTGCAATGATTTTCCCCTTAATCATATGTTACGTCAACATTGAAAAAGCGTTAACGATTGGCTTGATCATGTTCACAAATTAAATAGGCAAATATTACACTAGTTTTGAAGCATTATACCCCTTTTGATGATCCATAGAAGATTTTTTTTATTTTATTTTATAAATAAAGCGTTTTATTGAATTTTTTATATAAATATATAATTTTACCTTTATTTATTATTTTGTTGATTTTATTTTCATGTGCTATGATGTATATTAAATGGTGATAAAATTAAAAAATTGTTGAATTTTAAGGTAAAAATTCACTTTAACCCTATAATTAATTCTAGTAAGAACTTTGTGATTCTTAATAATAAATATTTTTGACCAAAAGGTCCTTAATAATAAATATACTCATATGATCCTACTTATATAGCAGAGAGAGAGTGTTTTATTTAATTATTTTCATAAGTCGCCTTATTAACAATCTCCCCGTTGTTGTCATTTTCTACTCTATTTTTGTGATTTCATATTCCTTTTTTATCAACAGAGTTCATTCGAATAAACTTTAAAAAATTTCAATACTTATCTCGAAGGTTTTTTTGAATACCTTGGGAGATGATGATTTCATTTAAATAAGCTTTCAAAACCAATATCTATTCTTGTCATTTCCTATTCTATTTTTGTCATTGCTTATTCCGTTTCGTGGACAGAGTTTATTCGAATGAGTCATCTAATTCATTCGAATAAGCTTTCAAAAATTTTAATACTCATCTTGAAGGTTCATTCGAATATCTAGAAGATGAGGATTTCATTCAAATGAGTCACATTGACAAAAATGAAATAGGAAATGAAAAAATGGAGTATGGAATGACAAAAACAAGGAGATTGGTTTTGAAAACTCATTTTTTTTGTAAATAAGACAACAACCCAAGCCCGTTACACCCTTCCCCTAATAAAAAGGAAACTCCTAACCTATCTTCCTCTAAAATCTGCAAAACTTCTATCGGAGGAGCTTCCCAGACAGCTTTGCTTCATCTCTGTTCAGAACTCATCGTCGCCAGCTTATCCGCACAGCGATTCCCTTCTCTGTAGATATGCTGGAGTGATACCTTCCATTGCCTTGCGATAATAGTCATCAGCTTCCCCTAAAGATGTGTGTAGCCTATAAGTTGTTTATTTTCCAAACACGCTTGTACAATCGATTTAGCATCACATTCAGCCACCACCTTCGTGAACCCCAACTTCCAGCACAAATCAAGCCCTTCGATAAGTCCGATTATTTCTAATTCCAACGGATCCTTCCCTTGCAATTGCATTGAAAATCCTCTAATCCACTCTCCATTGTCTCCTCTAATCACGCCTCCACACCCACCATTTCCATTTCCAGTGCTCTAGTCATCAGTATTCAATTTACACCAGTTTTTGGGAGGGATTTCCCAGCGGACCAACAAACTTACCTCCTTGCTTTTGCTGATCAGGTTGTCTTGATTCTTCTTTATGCAACTATTCACTATCAGATCCACAATTTTTTCTCCATTAACCGGAACTTCAAAGTTTTCATTGTGCACTTAGTTATTTCTCCATTTCCAAATTAACCAACATGTAACAATAAATTTCTCTGTCCAGTTCTCTATATCGTCATCAGTCCTTTGCTTACT
Organism: Vachellia pachyceras; assembly: GCA_025593235.1. NCBI lineage: Eukaryota > Viridiplantae > Streptophyta > Magnoliopsida > Fabales > Fabaceae > Vachellia > Vachellia pachyceras. Next base: position 7,451 of record JANTPZ010003409.1, read on the forward strand.
GACATTCTTTTCTATCTAGTTATTCCACGTGGAGCCGAAGAAAGCCTCCTGCTTATGCATAGGTACAATTTTTCTATAGATTTGCGTTGCGTATGGACAATCTCTGAGCGCATGAATATGATCTTCCTCTTGCAGGTCACAAATGATGCACTATCCCCCTCTTCCGTCCCATCTCTTCGTAGTTTCCTTTGTTGGAAGCCTTCTGTGTAACATCTGCCAGGCAAACACCTTAGCTCTCTTCAGCACATTTATCTTCCAAATGCTTCTCCCTATCGGTAAGACTTCTCTGTCTATCTTGAGCATAAAGATATGTAGACTTAGTATTAAACTCACCATCTTTAGTCCCTTTCCACTTAAGCTGGACCTGATTTCCTCTGAATGTTTCTATCTCTCTAGTGTTGCTACTATTCAAAGACTCGACACAAAATTCTATATTGGTAATGGATGTGTACCATAGCTTTGTTAGCTCTTTCCACAGTCTCGAATCACTCCCCTTCGCTATTAACTTCTTTGGAAATTTTCTCCCTCTTCCATATTTTCCAGTAAGGACTTGTACCCATAGCTCCTCAGGACTTGCATGAATTCTCCAAAGCAATTTGTACAGAAAAGCATCATTCATTTTTTGCAAGTTAATAATTCCCATACCTCTTTCTTCCTTCGGGCTGCACATTTTCTCCCATGATATAGCATGCCATTTTCTGTTTTCACATTCCTCCCACCACACAAACCTTCTGCTTGCTTTCTCAAGCTCTTCAATCACTCCTTTGGGTAGTTTGTCATGTTGCATTGGATAGAGCACCATTGAGGAGGTTACAGATTTGACAAGTGTAATCCTCCCTGCCATTGACAAGCTTGATGCTTTCCAACCCTGGAATCTCTTCTTTACGTGCTCTACAATATATCTGTATCTATATTTCCTTCTTTCAAGGAATCTAAAATTTGCACCAAGATATCTTCCCATTTCCTCTACCTCCTTAAAACAACTTTTCTGCATATTTCCTTCTTTATACTCCCTTCCACGTTAGGTAAGAATAATATGCTTGCCCTCTCCTGACTTACCCTAAGGCTAGCCATCACCTCAAATTCCTGCAAACAATTCAAAATCACTTTCAATTGGTTAGTGTTAGCTTCAACGAACAGAACAAGATCATCTGCAAACATCATGTGGGATATAATTGGGCCTTTTCTCCCTACTTTCATTCCTCTCCACTGTTTCTCTCGCACTCTATCTCGTATCATATGAGTGAGTTTTTCCATGCCAAGAACAAAAAGGTATGGGGATAAATGATCCCCTTGTCTGAGCCCTCTTGTACTTTTAAATCCTGGAAGTTGTTTCCTATTCCACAGAATCCTTGTTTCTTTGTTGTCAACACACCTCATGATTCTATTTATCATTTCCTGAGGGCATTTTAAGTCCCCCAGTACTCTTTCTTGGAACTTCCGATTCAATCTATCATAAACCTTTTCCAAATCAATTTTGATAGCCATAAAACTTTTCTTGCATTTTTTTCCTTTTCATCGAATGAAGCAATTCCTGCACAATAATAACATTGTCATGTATATTTCTCCCTGGAACAAAGCTAACTTGAAAGGGGGAGACTAGTCTCGTCATAAAACATTTGAGCCTCCTTACAATGATCTTAGAAAGACACTTGTAGATTACATTACATAAAGAAATGGGTCTGAATTGATTAATTCTCTCAGGGCAATCCACCTTAGGAATAAGAGAAATAAGCGTTTTATTTATCTCCCTTATTTTTTTCTGTATCCTTCCACATTTCCTTCACAGATTGACACATACTATACCCCACCAAATCCTAGCATTTGTGGAAAAATATAGCTTGGAACCCATCCTCTCCTGGTGCTTTCATGCCTCCAATGTCAAACATAGCTTTCTTGATTTCCTCATTGGTTAAAGGATATAACATCATATTCCACTCCTGTTCTTCTATTAGAGGCCAGGAATGATGAGTTTGAGACCAAGATCTATCTATAATTTCCTCCCCAAACAGTTGTTGGAAAAAACGGATTAACCATCCTCCCCAAACAGGTGCTTTTACAATTTTGAAAGCTCATTTGAATGAACCATTCGATTCATTCAACTAAAATCCTCTTTTTTAGTTTAACTCATGGACAATGTCATCTTTTATCTAACATTTTGAAATCTTTATTTGATCCAACATTTTGATTTGGGATTATGGAAATTCGAAACCCTGATTTATCCTTTTACAATTTTAATAGTCTTTTTCTTGGATTCTCCCTTAGTCTTATTTTCTAATATTTTAGCTTTGTCTACATCAAATTCTACCTTCATCAATTCTAGTTTGGAATTTTCAAAATGCATTTTCTACACACACACACAGAGGATTTCTCATCCGCTGATTCCAAGACCCGCCATCGTTTTGGCATATCAAATGCCTCAAACTAATCGAAATTGTTAATTGGAGGCACCTTAAAAGATAGAGTGCATGTTTGGGAAACAATTTTTCCCAACAATGCACGCAAGCCTAGAAAGCATCTTGAAATCAATAAAAAACATTTTGAAATGTCTATAAAACATCTCAAAATCTGTAAAATCATCTCGAAAACCGTAAAATATCTCGAAATTTATAACTCATTTCTTCCAACAGATTTCTACACACAGAGAATCGTGAATCAAGGGATTTAACCTTTTTTATACCTAAGCAGGGACGGAACCCTTGACTTTGGTTAAGGGATGACTAGTGTCTGTGTATAAATTTCAACCTAAAACATCTGTGTTTAAAGTAGATATATAGAATCCATTATTAGAACCGATGGATTGTGTCTATCATTTTAAAAGAATGTTGAAAGTATTGAAAACAAGAATAGATTAAGAAGTTGAAGAAGAAATTGAATGTATTACATAAACCATTTTGGTTTACAACACTAATCTACTCTCTTTTGAGGGTGATGACTAACCCCATTTTGGGGACTCTTGAAGTGGAAGATCCAAGTTACCCTCCCCTTCTTTACACATTGGTGAGGATTCTTCATCCTCTCACCTTTGGGTGTTGATTATACAATCACACTCTTAAACCATTACATTATGACCCTTTATATAGACTTTTGGGTCATTAACTAACTAAGTGATTAACACTAACCACTTTAACTAACTCATACTTCTAACACCCCCACTCAAGTTGACACCCTTAACTCTAGGTGCTCAACTTGCCAATACAAAAATTACAAGGGAGTGAAGTGAGTTAAACTATACAATTTGATTCACACAGTAATAAAGTATTTCTTCGTAATCTTATTCTCAATGAACATTTTCCTTTCTTCTAGAAACGCATCATTACTGCAAATTCCGAGCTTCAACTCTCAGGCCATTGTTCATTCTTCTTTCTGAGGTTTCATTAGCTCCTCCTCAGCCTTTTTACGTTTCCTACCTTTGCGGGAAACTTCATCACCAGCTCCCTTTCTTTTGCAATTATCCTTGCCTACACCATTTCACTCAAAGTTCTTTGAACTGTAGTTTGTTAGCATCAGATTCCTTAGCTGAATCATTAAGCTTCTCAACCTCATCTTTCAATGATTCGATCAAGCCAAACAACTCTGGATTGACCTGAATGTTGTGAAGATAATCAGAAATGTCAGTTGGGCAAGAAAGGGCACTTCATCACATTCTTTTGGGACCACATAGATCTTCCACCCTTGCTTCTTTCTCTCATAAAAGACTGACCAGTAAATGCATCCTCCAAGCATGATTTACAGAAATTGTGAGCACAGGGTGTCGTGACAGAAAAATCAAAAGAGAGGGTGACTAACTGAATACTCCCAGTTGGATTCATATTGCAGATAATGATTCTTTAGGTTATAGTTCGAGCTGGTGGAAAGAAGAGCATTTTAACACGTCGGATACAGATGGAAATGGTCTTCTAAATTTAATTGAATACAATGACTTTCTTCACCCCGCAGACACCAAAAATCCAAAGTTAACCTCGATCTCTGCACTTCTTGCTTTGCTTCTTCGAACCTTTGAAAATCAAGAATTAATGAAGGTCTCATATAAAGAATTCATTGCAGATGCATAGATCAGTGCATCTTACGCCTGTAAAACATCCATCGTTGATCTTTCGCGATCATTTGACAATGCTATTGACTTTCTTCGAACCCATTTTGGAATTTCGTCAACTTAGCCAAAGATGCTGACAGACACCTGAATAAGGCAAGTAGCAATTCTAGATGCGCTCAGTGGACTATTCACAAGAACAAAACAGAGGATGCCGAAACCATCCAACTCATGATTTCTCCCCCCATTTTTGTCTGATCAAATGGCCGCAACCCAAGAACATTGATCTTTCTGAGGATCCAGCGACCAAATCTTAGAACTCAGCAAGAACGACGGTCAACGTGATCTGAGGACCCAGCGACAATATCGGAGAACTTAACAAGTGATCAAAGAAGCAAGAAACGTCTGGATTTTGACAAAAGTTTTATCTGAAAATCAAGAATTCCTATCTTGTTGAGATTGCAGCGATACAACAATTCCATCGCGCTCCCAAGCCTGGTAGTAGATAATCGCTGCGACGTCGTGAGCCAATGATGGGAAGAGGTGTAACTTCAAGATTGGGCTATACACGGAGGAAAATTAAAAATACAAGGGGCTTTAGTATTTCTTGCCCAAGAAAACAGCCTGCTCTGATACCATGTTGAAAGTATTGAAAACAAGAATAGATTAAGAAGTTGAAGAAGAAATTGAATGTATTACATAAACCATTTTGGTTTACAACACTAATCTACCCTCTTTTGAGGGTGATGACTAACCCCATTTTGGGGACTCTTGAAGTGGGAGATCCAAGTTACCCTCCCCTTCTTTACACATTGGTGGGGATTCTTCATTCTCTCACCTTTGGGTGTTGATTATACAATCACACTCTTAAACCATTACATTATGACCATTTATATAGACTTTTGGGTCATTAACTAACTAAGTGATTGACACTAACCACTTTAACTAACTCATACTTCTAACAAAGGATATATTAACATTGTTATTTACCACAAACTCCACGCAGGAAATAGACAAACGTGGCTCTCTGAGCTATACGAAGCTGTTCTTTCTTCAGTTTTTGACCCTTTGTACGGTCAAAGAGGGAAGCATGTTCGGTTTAAAATATATATGGGAAATTTATAATTAAGTCCCAAATAGGAGAATTAATGAATGAAATGTTCCAAAGATTCAAAAAATTACCACAAGGTCTCAGGAGTAACTATTGAGGTTGTCATTAACAACCTTATCAGCCTTCATTAATAACCTCAGCAGTTACTCCTGTGACCTTATGGTAATTTTTTAAATCTTTGGGAATTTTCATTCATTAATTCTTCTATTTGGGACTTAATTGTAAATTTCCCTATATATATAATTAAGCAAGTTTATACTAACCCGGAAAAAAACCAATAGAAATTGCTTAATTTCTTTTCATCATAATATATTTAAATATATTTAAATGTTACTATATCGTTAAGTAAACGTATAGCACTAAACTCTTTTTTTTTCCTTGATATTTTCTCATTTTTGTCTCGTTTCTTGATTCCTGAATCAAAGGTCACCAAGACAAAGACAATGTCATTGTTTGGTTAAGCATTTGCGCAGCGGTTGGGGGTCAAAAGCACGGTGGGTCTTGTGTGCATTGTTTGGGTCAGCGTCTGACAAGAATGCCTTCTACCAAAGAAGGAGCTTTTGGCCAGAAGTGGGAAAGGGTTACGGTGGGAGAAGGAGCTTCAGCCGCACGAAGCTAAAAGGAAAGGGTGACCGTTAGAGCATTTAATATTTTACTCCATTAAATTCGCTTCTTCCAGCCCCTTCTTCGCGTCTTTTGAACTGCCGTCTGGTGGAAAGGTGATATGAGTTCTTCTCCAGCACAGTTGACAGCGACAGGAACGCATCGGATCTGTAGATCTGGTTCCTGCTTTCGGCCAACTTCAGCTCATCGGATCTGTAGATTTGAAAGAACACATGTGTATATACTACTTTCTTCCTCACTTTTTCTTTCTCCTCGTCCATTCACACATGAGCCTCGAAGCAGAAACCCTTATTCTCCGGCGATGTCTTCGCCGTCCCCAGAAACATCTTAGCCTATCAACACCACCGCTCCTCCTTCTCTGCCTCCTGCTGCCACCACTAATGACACCTCTCCTCCAGCTCCGACTAATTCCATGTCACCTACAGCCACTCCGACGGCCTCACCTACTCCATCTGTGCTTCCGACGTTGATGTCCAGGGCTCCAGTAATCGGACCAGTTATGGGACTGTATTTATGCTCGTTTTTGTGGGCATTTGCGTGTTTTTCTAGAAATGGAGAAAGCGAATGAGAATGAGAAAATATGGGCTGGACAATTAATCTGTTGCTCCCCAACCCAAAGGTCAACCTTTCCTGGTTCCCTTTTATGTAACGTGTATATACACGTGTTCTTTCAAATTTGATAGGAATGCAGCGGATTTGTATGATCGAAGTTAATTATGTTATAGTATTAATTAGTAGAAAATTTGTATGATCAAAGTTGTTATGTACATATATTTTCATTTAATCCATTTTAAATTTTTTATCATTATCTTTATCTCAAAATTATCAAAAATAGCTAAAATAAAATATATATGAACGTGTGATATTTAATGATATTCATGTCCTTTTAAGTAATTTGCTGTTAAAAATCACTTCTCCAACGTTTATCCAAACGGTTTCTCCTTTTCAAAAAAGTCACTTTTTTCAACGCTAATCCAAACATAAATCACGTTACACTTTTAACTTCTACTCAGAATTCCTTTTCCAAAATAACTTCTACCAAGAAGTCACTTTTTCCACCGCTTATCCAAACGTACCCAATAACAGAATTTTGAGTCTAACTGAAAAAGAAAAAGGAAAAAATGAAATGGCGGTGGGTTGAAAACGCGGTGGACTTTTGACTTTTCTGTGCCTTTGCATTGACCTGGTCAAATGTAAACTTCATATTAATTTAATATTAACGCCGTAACGCGTCTGACATCCAGCCACGAAGCTTCCTCTTCGCACTCACCGAAATTCATCAATATTTCAAAAAAAAAATACTTTTTAATTTTTTTTCTAACATTGTTATTTTTATTTGATGGGAACGTTGACTCAAAAAATCTAATATAAAACATAATTAAATTTTAAAATAGAAAAACAATTAAATTCAGGATATTTGTAAGTATTTAACTATGAAATCACCTTTTAACACATTCTTTGCTAAAAATTAATGATGTCAAAATAAAAAGAACTAAAAATATAATTATTAAAATGAAATTACTAAAATAAAAGTATGGTTTAAAATAATAATAACAACAACGACGACTCTAAATATTTGAGCCACCTCATAAGTTAATAAAAAATTGAAAAAGTCTACCATTCATACTTTAACTTTATACAAAATTTTAATTTAGTCTCACTAATTTTATAAAGAATTTCTTTTGACGATATTGTAAAGTATTTTTTAACTCTTGAACCCTAGTAAGCCTTTTAATTTTAACACTGTTAATTAGTCTCAAATAATAATTTTGTATCAAACATTATTATTTTTTGAAAATTAAACATAATATATTTGAATAAAAAAATATCCTTTCAATATTTAAAATTTTAATATTAGTGTCTTTTGTTGACTGGATTAAAGTTTTGGGACCTAGAAAACATTTTATAAAACTAAGGGATGAACATGAATCTTTGTGTAAAGTTAAATGATTAAAAGTATTTATTTTTTAAAACAATATGTTATAAATTGAATTAAACGTTAGACAATATTATCTATGGACCCGTTTCAAAGGTAAATGTATGAAGATTACCTAATTTTGTGAAAAAATACCGTTGAATGAACTTTTATACTCTCTAAAAGTGTTGCCAAACGGATTATATATGTGTGGGGTGGCTGGGAGTGGGAGAAGTAGATAAAATAACGTTATTTTAGCATAAAAAATAATCCATATCATATGTTGTACAGGATTTACAAAACAACTTGAATTGAATTTTCAGTGCTTGTAAATAATACCTTCTGTTATATATATATATAACATTATTAAATAAAATAGAAGAATCATAGTTTTTGGTTTTTTTATAAACAGAAGGAAGCATTCGTGTACTTAAACTTTTTAAAAAAGTCTTTTCTCATTTTCCGGGCCCGTGAATATTTTGAATAAATAAAAATTAATTAAATTTTCTCAAAGTTTTATTCCTTTTAATTATATATCTTTATAATTTAATAAAAATTTGAATTATTTTACCTTTTAAGGAATTAAAGTTTATAGTTTAGAATTTGAAATATCTAGATAAATTTGAAGAACCAAATTATTAACCTTCAAATTATAAATAAAATTTTTAATGAACTTAATTTATAATCCTGTCCTGTTTAACTCATTTTCATAGAAAAAGAATTACGACCCATACCCCTTTTTTTTGGAAGTTTAATTAAGCGAAATTTATTACTTTAAAATATTTTTATTATTATTTTTTTCTAATTAATCTGCCTAATTTATAAGCAAATATATAATATAATGATATACATAAATGAATATTTTTAAATAATAAATTTAGATCTTTTAATCTTTTTAAAAAATTAATTAAATCAATTTAAGATGGTATATAATATTTTCTTACAACTAAATATTAATTATAGCTAAACATTCCCATTTTTTCCCGCTATTATTTTTTTGTACGAATGATTTTGGAGTGGTTGGTCCCCATTTGAGACTTTCATTACATGAACGATTGGATTCACCTGGATTCAATGACATGGAGGCTCGGTGAATCTGACACACTCCTATCTGCCAAGTGGCAGAATTCTATTGTTTCTTAACATCATTTTTGGAATTAAGTTTTAAATTTTTTCTCACAAAAAAATATAAAACTCGAAAGTTTCCGGATCAGTGTTGCACTTTCTCACGTCACTACTGAGAAGCTGACTGGAAAGAGCGAAAAGAGAGAAGTTACTTTCGCAGGTTTTATTATATATTGTCAGCTACCATCTTCTTACCCCGCATTGATCTCTGATTCAGTCATCGTTATGGCGGAGCAAGCTTCTTGTGGTGTGGGTCATCGATTAGGTCATATTTCTTACGATTTTTTTTGTTCTGTTTACTGCTTATTTCATTTTCGGATCACTTAATTTTCTTCCGTTGGCGTCTTTTCCCGAAAATCTTCTTTGCGATTACGAATTGGGGAAGTTCAAAATTTCACTTTTTGTTTGCTCGAGTTTTGTTTCCATGTTGAATGGTATTATCGCTGGAGCTAAGTGTTCCTGAAATGGAGCATTACTGTAGTTTAGGCCTTTCTGAGGTTGAGAAACCTAGTGATAATCCAGATGGGGTTTCAAATTTCCATGAATAAGCAATTTTCGTTTCTTGTTGATATAAGAATTTGTTCCTGGTCGGTATGGTACTTGGAAAGGCGGCTTTGGTGGCATTCATACTCCTGTGGTTGGGTATGAAGGATTTAGGCTGCATGCAGAATGGTTTCATTTGAATGACCAGATGCTAATAGATGCTTATTGGAATGCAGAATAAAATGTATCGGTCAGATTGTTTGGTTTCAAGTTCAGCTTGTGAAAGTGGTCCAATATTTGTTTGCTTCTAATTTTCTGGTAGGCTGAATTTCTAAGGATATAACAAACATGTCCATCCTTGCTCGAACTTACTCCCCCAACTCAAAACAAGGGGAAGAAAGGGATAATTCATTCTTGGAGCGGTGAATCTTGGGCTGCATCAAGTCAACTGATGCCATAATCTACAAGGGGATTCAAATTAAATTTTCCTTATGATTGGAATAGTTATTAGAGTATTGGATTGGTCTAGAGAAACAGCAGTCCCTTACAGGTAGACTTTATAGTTTCAATTGATAGGGCAAGTGCAATGAGAGGAGCTGTATGAAAGACAAAGTTCTAATGATGTGTATTTCAAGAACTTCACAGGCATGGAGGAATGTTGGCTGAAATCATGTGTAAAGACGTTATAATAAAGTTTGTTGGTTAACATTCTACAAATTATACAGTTAAAATAACTTGAAGAAACCATTTTATTTACTAAACATGTATTTAAAAGAGTTGATTGCAACTGGTTGCCTGATTAAGAGTTTGGTAGATTGCCAATGCGTTTATTGACCCTATTAATTGACTGTTGGATGGTGGGGGTGAAAAAAGAGCGTGGATGAAGGTTTTCTGACTATTTGTTACTTATCATCTTGCTGAAGGCTAGGTTTGGAGTCGTATTCTCTTTTGACTGTACAAATCACAAGTTTTTTTTAATCGAATAATGCTTCTAAGGCATGTGGCATGGATAAATTATTAGTTTGGCATGAATAAATTTTTAGTTTATTTAATAATTTGAGACATACCTCTTATTAACTGGAGAACTTTTATATCTTAAAAATTTGCGTGTCTTCCATACATTAAAAGAAAATATCGTTATAGCATCCTATTGCAAAGTAATATTGGATTTATGAGAAAAAACCTGGTTTTGTGCTAAAATTTGAGTGCAAAATGAGCAACTCACTGGTTCATAATAATTAATTGGCATAAGTTTCCTTTTTGCTGCTCCCTGCCTCTCAACACACATTTTGCTGTCTTGTTTTCACTTGTGTATGCACTTTTGCTCATGTTAATATTATTTTCTGTTGAGATAAGAGTGAGACAGAGAATTGTGGCTGGTGTTTGATTCCTTAAGTTTTCTTTCCTCGCAAGACATGGAATTTCTGTGGTTGTTGTCTGATTCTTTAAGCTTCCTTTCCTCACTGTACTGGTTTTTTTTTTAAATACACAGTTATAAAATGATTAAGCGATTGGTATCCAATTTGCAGATCTTCAGCAATTACAATGTGAGGCCCAGCATCGGTGGTTGCGGCCTGCTGAAATATGTGAAATTCTCCGCAATTATCGGATGTTTCAAATTACTCCAGAACCCCCAAACAGGCCCCCAAGTATGGTCATTGTGTGTATTATTATGCTTTATTGCCACCTTATCAAAAGGAATTTCTCGTATAGTCCTATGCAAAATGGTTACACTTGTTGCTCCAAAATATTAATATCACTAATCTGACATGAATTGTTCATACCTCCTGTAACTGGTGTCTACAAAGTTTATACCGGGAATTATGGTAGTTATCTAGGAGTACATTCAAAATGTTGGATTTTGCAAAACGTGGATTATGGGGGTCCAAAAGGGAAGCCCAAACACATGCTAGATAAGGTGCCAATGATTGAGGTTTAGAATGACCGTGTTATTATTGCCCTAATTAGAGATTCATTTTTGCCCGTAATAATTCCTTTTGATTACTGACATTTCTTTACAAAGAATAAAATACTTCTGGATTGCAGCCATACGGATCTTTTTTGCGCATGCGTGTAGTATAGTTTTTCAAGTTCAGTAGTTTCTAGGTTATTGTTATTATTTTTCTGTTGGCATTCACTCTTAAATATTGCTTTGTGTTATTTAATGTTCTTAGGACGTTGCCTGATATATATATATTATGGTTGTAGGTGGTTCACTTTTTTTGTTTGATCGCAAGGTGTTGAGATATTTTAGAAAGGATGGACATAATTGGAGGAAGAAAAAAGATGGAAAGACTATAAAGGAAGCTCATGAAAAGTTGAAGGTAATCTTGCTATTCCTCAAGTCTCGTGTGACTCTTGTTAATTGAATTCTTATGAACAACCCCTTAGCCTTGAGCTATCTCCTTTTTTTGGGTTAATTTTGTGTAATTGGATTTAACTAAATTATTTGCTAAGATTGTAACATTTGTCGAGTAATTTTAGGTGGGAAGTGTTGATGTGTTACATTGCTACTATGCCCATGGGGAAGAAAATGAAAATTTTCAGAGGCGAAGCTATTGGTTGCTTGAACCGTGAGTATTAACTTGTTAACTTTTCAGAATTTTGTTCAACAGGTCATTGTTATCCATGAAGTTATAACTTTAGGTGCATTTATCCTGGAATAAATAAAATTAAATGGAATCTTCTGACTGGGGTTTTGTTTTGTTACTTTTAAAAATGGATTCAGAATATTATTTTATTATGATTCTGTTACATGCAGGAACATGATGCACATAGTTTTTGTCCACTACTTGGAAGTAAAGGTAGGTTTGTCTGTCTGTCTGTTTTTTTTTAATTTTTTATGTCCACTGTTGCTATTCTTTCTTGATATTTGGTTTTCCTTTTGAGGAGGGGCTGCTCTGTAAGGGTGCAAGAAACACTGCTCTCATATTTCAGGCTCTGCTACCCATGGGATGAATATGTTGGTTGCATAAGTTTGCAATTAGAAAACTTTAATGCTGCTCATTGTTATATTGTGAGCTTGATACCCATAGCTTCCAATAGCATCGACCTAGTCTATTTGTGACAATTTATTCTTTAATCTTCTTTTTAAACTTAGAGTGGGCATAACCATCATGTGTTTTCCATGCTAAGCCTTCAACTATAATGCTAAGATGGGTCCAGCTTCTGTCGCATTGTCTTTCACTTTCTTGCTGAGAACTGAGTTATATCTATTCTATGTTTGGTAGACATGGGTGGATGAGTTCACTTCTTTAGGCTTCTTCTAATCTTGTAAGCGATATTTGCTTCAGTTTATATGTTAAATTATTTATTGAATGTCATGATAAGGCCCTTGATTTCTTACCTAATGTCAATTGAGGGTGCTGTCATGGTAGTAGTTTTTATGAAATGCCTGAGGCCTATTTTACATGCAAACTTGATGAGTTATTACTTATTAATGAATGTTTTATGTGTTTTGTATTTCTCAGGGTAACAAAACAAATATTGTAGGAAATACAGATAGTGATGAGGTTACGTCAGGAAATAGCAGATCTCCATCTCCATCATCTGGTTTTCCCATCAATTATGGTAACATGCCTTCAAGGAGCACAGATGCCATGAGCCCAACTAGCACTTTATCTTCCTTATGTGAAGATGCTGATTCAGGTATTTCAGCTTTTGCATCTGGATTGCATGGTATGGACTTTTTGCTTTTTCTTTGTGACCTGGATCTATAGATCAGACAACCAATGCCTTGGTGTCTTGATGCATCACATCAATACTTTAAACAAGACTAAGAGTCTAGCTCATTCATTCATACTCATCAATGAAATTTGTCAGTGGATATTCTCCATGCAAACAGTTTGGATTACCCTTGTTTTTTGATCACGTATGGTGCACTGAGAGCAGCAAGATTACTGCAAGTTCTGCATATTATTATGTTCTGTCTTTTGCATTAGATAGCAGGAGGTCAACAGACATGCTTTTCTGATACTCTGGCACTTGCTTTTTGCTGTATATCTATAAATGATTCCAGGTGATCATGGACAGCCATCAGTTTCTGGAACAAATTACATCCCACTTGTCCAGGGAGACAAAACCAGAGGAAGCAATGTGTCCTTTGGTGAGGGCCAAAATATTCATGGCATGGCCTCCTGGGACAATGTATTGGGCCAATGTATTGCTGGATTAAATACTGATCCAAACCTTGCATCGTTTAATTCTGTTCCACCCTATTCAGTTGGGAACATTCTTGAACAAGAACCTGCTCTGGGTGATCTTTTAGCGTGTAAGGGTAACCTAGCTGAGGAGGCAGGGAAATCTCAGTATTTTCAATCAGATTGGCAGGTGCTTGTTTTGCTATTACTGCATATTTTGTCTGCAAGTTACATTTTTGGGACCTTCATTTTCAAGATAGAAAAATCAACTTAGATTATGTTGTCTGATCTAATATGGTTCAGCAGCTATTATCAATACATTTTGTTGGATGAATGTTATTAAATTTGGAGCACACTCCCCTCTTGTTTTCTGATCTGGATTGCTACTCTAGAGTCTTCAATTGGTGCTGAACCATCCATTTTATTTCCTGCTCGAAGAGTTTCAATGATAATGTTTTTAACTGCTATAGAAGATGAGTATCTGATACTTGCTGATATTGTTGTGTCCATTGATGAGTTGAGCAGCATGTGTGGAGTCTCATTTGTTCAAAATGCTGAAGTGTGAGTTAATGCAATTTGTCATGTGATGTCACTTGTTCTTGAGAATCAACATGTCATTGTTGAAGGATTCGGTGCTTGATGAATTTTGAGGCTTCCTTTCCCTCCCTCTTTTGGTGTAATTGCTGGAAAATAGTGAGATTGGGGAAGGGAGGTAATGGGAGTTGATTATTGTTATTTGATGGGAAGTTGAGAGATTTAACATCATTACATAGAAGTTTTGTTTGCTTGAAAGGGTAACCTATCATTTAATGGTACTGAGTCTTGCACATTCTTTCTACCATTTTTATTCTCATTGATATTGATTTTATAAAAGAGGAAAAATCTATTGCAATACTCATTGGCAAGCTCACGGTTTTGAATCCTAAGGTAGTCTTACTTGTGTTAGTAGCATATTGCTTGGTTCATGATGCCTTTAAGATTAGGGATCCACACATTGAAATTAGCTTAACATTCTCTTTCTGTCTGCATTAGAAGCCAACCATTGGGTTTATTAGGTTTAAATACTGGATGGAATGAATCAAATCTCAAGTATAGTGAATGAAGTGACCTTGAAAACATAGCTTACCTCCTTTGACACCGAGGTTAGTCATCAGTCTGTGTGGTCATATTTTTTATTAAGGTGAATGGTGATGGACGGTTTTCTTGATTTTATGTTTGATTAATTTGGATCTAGCTGATTTCTCAAAAAATTCTCCCCTGCGAAATAAAGTTCATAGTTTTTAATTATTTCTAAAATTGTAAAATTATTAGAATAAATTGTATGGTTTGCCGGATTTTTTTCTAATGGATAAAAAATCTGTTGTTATTAAAACCTTTTACAATATCAGCCATATCACAGATGAGCAAGTTAGCAGCCAAAACTGACGCTGGAATCCTGGATAATGCACATTTCTGTCATTCATATTAACCATGTTGAGTAATAATTTATATTGCCATTTATCTTTGATAGTATCTGTGCTATACTGACATTTTAATCTGCAGTTTATCTGTTTTATTATTAATCACATTTATGATTTTGTTACAATAAGTAACAGCTTTAATATTTTTTACACTTTGATATGTTTATACAGATTCCTTTTGAAGAGAATTCAGGAGAGTTGCATAAATGGTCAATAACCCAATTGTTGA
This sequence comes from Vachellia pachyceras, assembly GCA_025593235.1. Taxonomy (NCBI): domain Eukaryota; kingdom Viridiplantae; phylum Streptophyta; class Magnoliopsida; order Fabales; family Fabaceae; genus Vachellia; species Vachellia pachyceras. Next base: position 22,570 of record JANTPZ010003409.1, read on the forward strand.
GTTCTGAATATGGATCTGATTTTCCCACTGGTTTACTTGGGCATCAATCTCATAATTCAGGTCCTGAAATTGCTTCTGACCTGTTAACTTTCAATGGCCAGTCAAGAGTGCCTTTGCAGGAAAACTTATCAGAGCAGCATACAGATGCACAATATCAATTTTCTGTGACTTCTAATTCTGAGATTGAGAATACTTTCATTATGAAACGCCCATTATTAGAGGGAGATGATAGCCTGAAGAAAGTTGACAGCTTTTCTCGATGGGTTAGTAAAGAACTACCAGAGGTGGATGATCTACGCATGCAATCCTCATCTGGTATTTCATGGAGCACTGATGAATGTGGGCAAGTTATAGATGATTCTTCATTGAGTCCCTCCCTCTCCCATGACCAGCTGTTCAGCATATATGATTTTTCGCCTAAATGGGCTTATGCTGATTCTGAAACTGAGGTACTCCTAAATGGATGGGGAATCTTCTAATATGAAAAGAAACGAAGGAAAACATTAACTTGTATTTTGATTTAAGATTCATTTTCTAATATACAATTATTTGTTTTAGGTAGTCTGTTCTTGGGGATCCGAAATATTTAGTCATTTTTATCTGCGGTTCTGTTATTTTTCTTTGAAAAAAAAATCATTTTTATTACTTGAAGTCAGTAATTTAATAGAATATATGTTTCCATAGAGTATATTTATAATAAAAACATACCATCTCTTGCTTCAAATATCAGCTGCTCTTGTCCTGACTGTATCCATCTGGATTTTACTTAGCTGAAATTGTTGTTTCTCAATTCCCTCCTTTTATGTGTCCTGTGTTCAACTTTCTTTTATCTGCATGACTAGAAAAGAAGGAAGCTCAGATTTGACTGACATGCTATGCTACTTCAAACCCACAGGTTTTGATCATTGGAACATTTTTGAAGAATCGACCAGTGGTGGCAAACTGCAACTGGTCTTGTATGTTTGGAGAAGTTGAAGTTCCTGCTGAGATTTTAGCCAATGGAGTTTTGTGTTGTCCTGCTCCACCTCACAAGGCTGGAAGGTTCCCCTTCTATGTAACATGTTCCAATAGGGTAGCTTGCAGTGAAGTGAGGGAATTTGATTACAGAGAGGGCTTTGCCAAAGATGTAGAAGTTGAAGATATTTACAGCAGTTCATTTGAAATTCTGCTTTATTTGAGATTGGAAGCTTTGCTTTATTCAAAGCCAGCGCACCCTTCAAATGACATGTCATTTGATAATGATACAGAGAAAAGAAACTTGATTTATAAGCTTGCTTCATTGAAGGAAGAAGAGGAGTATTCAAATAAGGAAGAGACAACTTTAGATAT
>JANTPZ010003410.1:0-42448 GCA_025593235.1 Vachellia pachyceras
CTATATAAACGGGTGCGCTGCACACCCTCACAAGACGTCCTTGTGGAGAAAGGGTAATGGGCCCTTGTGACACCCAGCCCTCGTGGATCCGGTCCGGGGTTTGGACACGAGTAGGGGGCACTGTTCGGGTGGCCACAGTGTCGCTGCGCACTCTGCGAAGACGTCTTTTGGGGGAGAGGGTAATGGCCCCGTGACACTTGGCACTGAATCCCTCTTGGTTTCTCTACAGCATTTTTATATTCTTTTTTTTTCCCAGCGTCTGATCCAGGTCCTGCATATTGAGCCCACATACCACATTTTATGCATTTTAAGAAATAACAATTTTTAGAGAATTCTGGAGGTGATAACAAAAATTAATCTCAAGTAAGCAATTAATTCCCATTATTACTTTTACCACAATTACCCCTTGATTGACTCATTTAGACTCAATTAAAATACTAAAATGTCAATATTATGTGCATTTTCTTCATATAAAGTTTGGATTTATCAGTCACATTTTGGCTATGGACTCCGATTCCCTTCTCCAACAATTGGATAGTGAGCATTTGTCGCGTTTGAAGGGGTCAGCCGATTTTTCCATCTTCTGCTTCAACTAAGTTTATTTTTTATAATCATACTCTTCGAATTCGCTGGGTCTGCTTGAAGAAATTGTTATAACTATAAAATGCTTCATAAGAGTTAATCACTCCTTTGTAACCGAATCGTATTCTCTCCCGAATACAAACCACATGTTAAAACTTGTCGAGGAAAAACTTCTCACTCGATTCCTGAAATAACTGAATGTAACTTTCTCCTTAAATAAAATACTTGATGACCCTACTATGATTCAAAATATTAAAAAGACATGATTCCCTTTGGATGGTTTTTGGACTTCATAGAGGGTTTTTGGGGCTTGTTGTGCTAGGGTTTGGGTCTTGGAGGAGTTTGGAGCAAGGGATTGAGCTTTAGAAGAGATTTGAAGTTTTATCTTCTTGGTTTTTCTTCTTTCTCTCCACTTCCTCTCTTGTAATCTGTTATGCCTATGATTTTCCTTTGGATTTGTAGCTTGTGGCTAATAATTAGTTAAACTTTTCGCTTTATGATTATTTTGAACCCTATCTAAATCTTAAATACTGATTGTGGAACAAAAAAACTCTCAAAGGCTCTTTTTGTGATTAATGATATTTGTGTTCATTTTACTCCCTCTTAATGCCTCTTGCAGATCGCCACCAATAAATTGTTGGCTTCACTTGATTGATGCTCGAAAAGGTTAGGTTAAGTGTAGAACTTAAGTAAAACTGTGTAAGAACCTAAGGTTTTGTATGATGAATGGATGTTTTTGTTGGCAAGACAGAGATATACAAGTTAACTTTGCATATGATTGAAGTTTGGAAATTGGGTTTACTAATTGTAACAAGAGATTGAGTAATTAATGGAAGTAAAACTTATTCTTAACATAAAAAGATTTTACAAATACTATTCGAATTCTAGATTAACACATTTATTCATTAAGAGCATTTATGAGAGGAGGTTATTTTAATGTTATAAAATATAAAGGGGAGAAATAACCCTAGACTCTAAAAATTACCCTTAAAGTTAAAGAATCAATTGATTTTATGATTCTAAAATTTTAGATATTAGTTTTCAAAATTATCATGGGATAAAAAGTAATTTTGCCACGGAAGTTTTACATGTTGAGCAATATTTGTATGGAAGTTTTTTGGTGTGCAATGTCACCCAAGAAGTCTTAAAACATATGCAATGTCACTCATAGTTTAACAGTCTTAAAGGTTAAATGTTAGTTGACACAATTGTGTTGACGTGTCATGCCTACATGGCCCTCAATATGTCATCTCATTGCCCCCTCCTTCTTCTACCTCTCCGCCTCATCATCTTCTCCTTCCTCTCTCCCCTGGTTAGCTTGAGCCATAACCAAACCCAACATTTTTCATCACTTATCTATCAGACAAACAAAGGAGAAGATATTTGTTTTGACTAAAATAAATAATGAAAAGGCAAGTCATATCCAGAATTTTACAATGGGTTTAGATGGACGAATTCACAAGAGTAACTTTAACGCAAAAGAAGATATAAGAAGGAGAAGAAAAACAAACCCCAAAGCTTTGAATGGAGAGTTTAGGATAAAAAAAATCAATTGTCTAACTGTTTTCTTCACATAATTATTCCATCCTTTTACAAATCTGAATCCAAAAGGCCATAAATTTAAAGTCAGCGTTCATAGAAGCCAAACCCATGGCACCACCACCATCGGCGTTCTTGTTCCAAAACCCAGGAACCTAAAAAAAAAATCATGCTAGGTTCAATTATATACAATCTAACCTTAAAAATTATGATTAATACATAGCACCCATTTCTGACAAAACTCAAAAAAATAAATTCCAAGATCCAAAATCAAACTGAGCAAAACCAAAGGTGGTTTGGGGTGAACAGAGACTCCGAAATGACGAACCAATAAAAGCAAAGGTCGATGAAAATAGGGACAGGATTGGGTTCTTCAAAAAAAAAAAAAAGATCTTCCTTCCAATCTCTGACCTTTTTTGTGTGACCATCCTCTCAATAGATTTGCATTCCTGATTTCTTCCTCCAGTTGCATAACCTCTATCTGACATGAGATAGTGTGTGGTCTCACTTTCCAGGATTGTCTTCTTCAGAGTTGAACTACAAGAACAGAGAATGATGATAAAGGAAGGAAGAGGACAGTAGTGTGTTCTCTATGTCGATGATGAAGGAAGAGGATGATGAAGCTTTTTAGGATATGTTAATTAGGTATTTAAGTTTTTTTTATTTTTTAATATATCAAATGGCTACCAACTAGGATTTAAATTGAGTGAGGTGGTATATTATGATTGGTTATCAAGTCACATTTTTCAATTCAGTAAGGCGCATCAGCATGCAACAGTCAAACTTAACATATGTTAACATTAGGGCGACTTTACTATAGTTTTAAAACTTCTTGGGTGAAATGACACCATGAAAAACTTCAGGAACAAAATTGCTCCACATGTAAAACTTTTAGGAAAAATGTTCTTTATCCCAAGTATCATTATATTACACATCAAATCTTTGTTTGGTTCAACTTAATTGAATTCACCTAACCTTTTGATTGGTCAATGTTTTTAAGCAAATCCTTATGAAAACGACACTTTCTAATTACTTTATTGCTTGGCTCAATTTGTGCACTTGCGTTATGATAACTTCCCTGCTCTTACAAAAGTAATTTTAAGATTTTGCCCAAAAAATCTCATTTTTAACTATCTTTCTTAACTTACTTGAGCTACCTAGTTACTTGGGGCTTATAAAAACGCCCCCTAAATTTCAACGAATCAATTTAATGATGGTTAAGTCCCTGAAAAATAAGTTCAAAATAAAAATTCAGAAAGGTTTTGAAACCAAACATAGGTTTCAAGTATATATGAAAGAAAATACTCCATCCAATTCAAAATATAGATAACTGTCAACCTCTTTACCAAAAAAGCAATTAACTCATTAAATATGTCCTGGTATAAAAAAACATTTTCAATCTTTATCCATGTTCAAATGTACTCCTCTGATAATATTTGTAAAGTTGAGAGAAAATATTTTATTTGATATTATTTATATGTCACCTTATTAAATGCTTATTGTGATTGTACATTCTTACCCTTTATTTATTATGTATTATAGTATATAAATAAAAATAAAGTTAAAAACGTGTTAAAACATGATAAATATAAAACACATTAGAAGTAACTCATAAATATGATCAGGAAGCATCTCATGTCTTTTCTCTTTCTTTATATTCAATGTGTGCCACCAACAAATATGGATAATAAATTAATAACTCTTTTTATCACGTACCAAAATTTTTTAACATTATTTTTCTTTTTGACCAAGTCTGTGTGTGTGTGTGTATTTCAAATTGAAAAATATAAGTTTGTGTAGGTCAGAGTGATATAATACTTCTTTTGGGGTTTTAGCGTTTGAGATCATTTGCCTATACATGATGGTGAGAATACTGGAGACAGCGCTACGATTGTTATTACTTGAAGCGTCATCGCCCATATTAAAGTCAAGATCAGTGATTGCGGGAGGTTAGTGTTTTGCACTGCGAAGAGCAAAATATAGAGATGACAAAGAGTCAGGGTAGACCGCCGGAATCTGCATTCCGGCTGGAGAATCCCAGTTCCAGAACGGCCAAAAAAGTGGGATCTGCGATCAAACTCCCCAAGATTCTCTCATGGAAATACACGTAGAAACGATGAAAGGGAAAGAAGAGCCAAGAATTATGGACTTAGAGATCTAGGTCAGGGAACCCTACTTGGTGATACGCACCGTCACAGTAAGCACATTGCTCGTTAGCTTGTTGTGTGAAGCTACGTGGGTCATCGGAAGGTAGGGCTTTCATGAGCTCAGTGGCCTTTTTGTACTTTGCTAAGTGATCGGTGGCTTTCATGAGCTCATGAGCTCAGTGGCCACAGGTCTTCAAGTACGATGGGGACATCAGAGCAGCAAAGGCGAAAGGGTTGGCTGCAGAGGTGGCTGCACCACAGAGGCCTCCAAGGCCCAGGACAAAATTCCTCCGATTTGCTAGAACGTGAGGTAGTCGTCGTCGATCTTCTTGAGAGATGTTTTTAGGGTTTTCAGGGTCATCACTGATCATGGCTTCGCACGAGATTCCAGAAACATGATAGTGTTTTGGTTTGGTGTTTGTGGAGAGTAGTGGATGAGAAAATGCAAACAAAGAAATAGAAGGAAAGGCATTAATGGCGGAGGACAAAAGGCACGGAGATGATGAAGAGATAGAGGCCATGGTTTTGCTGTATATGTTGGTTTGAGGATTCTCATTGTTTAATGAAAGATTCGAAGTATCAGCATTTCCGTTAATTAAAAAAAAACAAGTGGCTCCCTCAAATCACGTGGGGGGTGGGTTGAGGCTGGCGGCTTCCTAGCTGGAAATCTTATCCTGCCCCTCCAATTCATTCACATAACTTTTTTCTTTAATTGATCTGCACCAATATCCGCGTGCTGTATGGATGATATATTGATATTATTATATATATCCAAGACTAATATGACTTAAGTGAACGTTGAATCCACAATAGGGCTTTTAGCTACCTTTAATACTTATCACGAATGTATATTTAAAAGAAAAATAAATTTTCTAGTCTTCTTTGTAAATCACACATATCATTAAATTTTTTATATAAATAATTATAGAGTCTAAATTGTCAAAGAAAGGTACATTATTATTATTTATTTGTCTTTGTGTTAACTTCGGGAGGATATAAGGAGTGTATTAAATAGATGTAAACACGAATTTTATTTGCCAAATTTCGCAAGTCGCCTTTTGTCCTTTTGTTCTCAAGTCAACCAGCCATTAATGGCAAGATCGATGGGCACGTGGATAGGGGTTTATTTTAGGACAATTAATTCACAATTCTTTTGATCCAAGGTAACGATGAGTAATGACGGATGAGCAAGGGATGACTCTTATATTAAATACAAAAGGTGGCAATATGCATGGAAGCCATATTCTCCCCTTGCCATGTTGTTCCAAGTGATCAAGAGAACAGCCAAAACAAGCAAACACACACACACACACACACACACACACACACCATTTTGTATATTAAGATGGTGCAAGTAAATTACATCACAAGATGGTATTGCATTATATATATACACATGTTTGACTTCCAAAACCATCAAATAAATATTTGTATGACAAGGCAATGGACCACAGAAATTTTCAAAAAATCTTGCCAGATAAAGAGCAGAGGCATTTCCATTCAATGTGATGTGATCCAGGATGATTAGTAAAGGAAAAGCAAGACAAATTGCCTTAATCTACTCAATTCAATGAAGTGACTCTTATATATAAGGATATGTTGTAGTAATTCTCAGACCATCATTCTTAACTTACTTGAGCTAGTTTATAATTGGACCATATAAGGGAGAAAATTGATAATTAAATTTCAAAAACATCAATTTAGTGATGGTTAAGCGCCTCAAAAAAAATTCTTGAAAAATAAGTTGTAAATAACGGTTCGAGAATTGCAAAATATAAAAATGTTAGTTATAAATTATAAGACTTGCACTGTCATTAAATTCATAATTTGCAACTGATCAAAATTAAATATAGCAAACTAACTTTATGAGATCATCTCAGTCTTTAATAAGCCCAATCTTAATGCCTTTGATTGTGACCCTCCCTTTCCCGTACCTAGGAACCAAAGTCACACGAACACTATCATCGTCCTCTGCCTCTAAATCCTCCAACAAATCACTCAACCCCAACCTCAAACATGTAATAATTTTATTGTTCTTGTTCTTGTGCGTGTGAGGCACACTCACAAAACTTCCTGCAAATTCTGTGTTGTCTGGTCTAACAATAACATCATCTTCATCGTTAACAAACACATCAAACTTCACTACTTCATTTCCCTCATACTCAATTCCTTCAATCACTAACACTTCCTCTTCCTCTTCCTTCTCCTTCATGCTTCTTCCCTTCTTCGTCCTCTTCACAACTGTTCTCACTGTAGACTTCAGAACCAGAGGGAACTTGACAGAATTTGAAGAAGTCTCAACAGTTTTTCTTGTTCTAGCGCTAAAAGACCGAGGAACTGGGGCCACCTTTTTAGCCTTCGAAGATTTACGACGTGGTGTGGGCTTAGATTTCAGCCATGGAATGTCCACGTTTTGATAGGCATAACCTAGCTTTGTTGTGTCGAGGCAATCTCTGACTTTGGCGCGTACGAGGTTCTTGTTCTCGTCGTAGAAGAGGAAGCCAGAGTCTAACCAGTCTGTGTGGGAGATGTCTCTTTGCTTGCCTCCAAGTGTTTTCCAAATGTTCCACATTCTGTCGACGTTGGAATGATGAGCGAAGAAAATGGGGTCCCTGGCAGCTGAGTAAAAAATTCCCATATCTTCTCCTTTAGGCTGCCTTTTGTCTCCGGTCCAATTGTGGACTGTATTGTGAGGTACGTTCTCGATCGAGCCAGGACCGGGATTCTGCTTACCTCCAGCTTGGTAGGCATGTCCGAAGAATGATCTGTAGATTAAAATAAACATAATTAGGCATGAAAGAAAATACTCCATCCAATAAAAAATATAGATAACTTTCATCCACTTTACAAAAAAGCAATTAACTCATTAAATTTGTCTTGGTATAAAAAACTTTCAATCTTTATCCATATTCAAATGTACTTCTCTGATCTTATTTATAGGGTAGAGAGAAAATATTTTATTTGATCTTATTTATATATCACCTTATTAAATTTTTAGTGTGAGTGTACACTTTTTCCCTTTATTTATCATGTATTATAGTATATATTAAATAAAAATAAAGTTGAAAAACTATTAAACTTTAAAACATAATTAATATAAAACATGTTAGAAAAGACTAATAAATATAAACAATGACGTATCTCATTTATTTTCTCTTTCTTTATATTCAATGTGTGGCACCAACAAATATGGATAATCAATTAATAACTCTATGTCATGTTACCAAATTTTTTTAACATTTTTTCTTTTTGACCAAATCTATGTATATATATTTTCAAACGTTTGAAAAATAAAATTTTGCGTAGGTAAGAGCGATATAGTACTTGCGTTGGGTTTTTAGCGTTGGAGATCATTTGCCTATACATGATGGTGAGATTACTGGAGATGACGCTATGATTGTTATTACTGGAAGCATCATCATCCTTTTTAAAGTCAAGGTCAATGATTGTGGGAGGTTGGTGATGTACATTGCGAAGCGCATCATATAGAGGTGATGAAGATGATTTTGAGTATAACTCCGGAATTTGCATTCCGTCCGGAGAATCCCAGTTCCAGAACGGCAACGAAAAAGTGGGATCTCCGATCAAACTCCCCAAGATTCTCTCATAAAAATACAGGTACCAGCGATGAAAGGGAAAGAAGAGCCAAGAACTATGGACTTCGAGATTGGTGTCATGCCCTACTTGGTGATACGCACCGTCACAGTAAGCACAGTGGACGTTAGCTTGTTGTGTGAAGCTACGTGGGTCATTGGAAGGTAGGGCTTTCATGAGCCTAGTGGCATGTTCATACTTTTCTATGTAATCTTTGCTGACCAAGTGAGCAGCCTGTCTAACCCTAAGGGGTTGGCCTGGAGAAGGGAACTGGAAATCAATGACTTCTGAGGAAAGTGGCGGGCAACAATTGATTTTATTTTCAAAGAATGGTAGATCAGTCGGGTGACAGTGTTTAGGGTCTGGGGACACAGGCTCAGCAAAAGCAAAAGAGTTGGTTGTGGAGGTGGCAGCCCCACAGAGACCTCCAAGGCCTAGGACAACATTCCTCCGAGTTGCTAGAACATGAGGTAGTCGTTGTCGATCTTCTTGAGAGATATTTTTAGGGTTATCAGGGTCATCACTTATCATGGCTTTGTATGAGATTTTAGAAACATGATAGCGTTTTGGTTTCGTGTTTGCGAAGCGTAGTGGATGAGAAAATGCAAACAAAGTAGAAGGAGAGGCATTAATGGCTGAGCACAAAAAGCACGGAGACGATGATGAGATAGAGGCCATGGTTTTGCTGTATGTATATGTTGGTTTGGGACGATGAAGGAAAAAGTTATGTCCAAGGCTTTTTATAACGAGATTGTGAAGACCTCTTCCGGGGGTCGAAAAAGAAACATTGGTAAAAAGTTTGTATTTGAAAATTTTATATATTGATAGTAAGAATTTAAATTGAATTATCGATACTTTATTATGTCCACAATTCTTTAATTAATAAAATTTTTAAATACGAGTTTTTCGCTAATTTTTTAAGTAAAGCAGCATGCAACACAATAATAATATTTGCAAATCGCATTTGATACTCTTTATCTTATTTAGCTTACATTCAACATTATGATATCCTTTCGATGCTTCTAACACCCAACACTCTAATATTATTTCAAAATATTATCCAGCATCTTACTGGATAATGTACCATAAATAAGATTACAATAGTAGATGCTATAATGAAATAAGATTAGAGTGTGAGACGTTACTTTATAAAAAAAAAATATAGTATGATTAAAGAAAGTAAATACCCTACTTTAAATAGCTATTTATGTATATAGTTATATGATATAATCAAAGCAAATTAATTTAAAAAAATGGTAAATATAAATATTTTTAAGCAATGTATTTAGCATCATTAATCTCTCTTTACAAAAGTCAACTTACTTTTATATTAAAGATAGGATGTAGTATTATGTGAATTTTATTCTTATTGGTAATAGTGTAATATATTAAATAAAATATAATTGAAAAGTTGTTAGATTTTAAAGTAAATTTTGTCCAACCCCTAAGCACAAATGGTTCCTTCAATCTTGAAAAATTGCCCTATTATTTTAATTTGCTTTGCTGGCTGGGTTGAGGCTGACGGCTTTCCAGCCGGTAATCTTTTCCTGCTTGTGCAATTCAATCACGTGACCTTTTTATAGTACCACGTATCTAACTATCTAAGCAATGGACTAAAGAGCTTCTTTAGCATTCATTTTGAAAAGTTAAAAGTCTACAGTATTTTTTTATAAAATAAAATAAACTCCCATACATATTTATCTCGATTTAATAAAAACACTTCTTTTGTGTATACTTGGAAATTCATTGGAAGAAAGGAGTTTAGGGAATCCAAAAAGGATTTATGGATTTCGAGATACTTTTATAAATTTCGAAATATTTTTTATTAATTTCAAGATGCATTTTATCTTAACTTATGTATAAAGGAAAGATTTTCCAAACATGCATTTTGTCGCGTTTAGAAACGGCCAACGTGACTTGAGAGAAAGTAAATCCACAATAGGGCTTTTAGCTACCTTTTATAATTATGAAAACTGTATATTTAAAAGAAAAATAAATGTTGTAATTCTCTTTATAAATTACACCTATCATTGATTTTTTTTATATAAATAATTATAGAGTTTATATCGTCAAACAAATGCATATTTTTATTCTTTATTTATTTTTGTGTTAACTTCATTATCACGTAAGGTGTGTATTAAAAAGATATAAACACGAATTTTATTTGCCAAATTTCACAAGTCGCCTTTTGTCCTTTTGTTCCTAAGTCAACTAGCCATTAATGGCTAGATCGAAGGGGCACGTGGATGGGGGGATTATTTTAAGAAAATTAATTCACAATTCTTTTGATCCGAGGTAATGTTGGGACGAGTAATAACCGATGCGCAAGGGATGACTTACCTACCATCAAGTAGGCATGGAAATAGGTTAGGTTAGACTAAGTTTTAATTAAATAGGTCTAAGTCTGTAATGAAAACATTGAGCCTGAGCCTAGGCTTGAGCCTGCTTGTAGGCTTTTTTTTAGACTCAAGCCTGAGCCTTCGAAAAGCCTGGTAAGGCCTGAAGCCTTTTTAGAGGCCTACATATAATATAAACCTCTAAAAGGGCTCAAAGTAGGCTTTAAGCCTAATATTGTACACCTTTAAAGATGTATCAAAATATTCTTTAAGCTTACTATACTTACAGTATGTAAGTTTTTAATACAAAAATTAGGATTAAAAATATAAAAAGTGTTATTTGTATCATATAAAAATAATTATATTTATTTTATATATAAATAGGCCAACATAAAGGCTTGTAGGCTAGGCTTAAAAAAAATAGGCCTGGCCTATTTATATAATTAGGCCTTTAAATAGGCCTTAACCTGGCCTTTTTAATAAATAGGCTAGGCTATAGTAGGCCCTAAATAGGCTAGGCCGTAGGCCACCTGATAGGGGCCTGGCCTATTCCCATCCCTACCACCAAGTTATGAAATATCTACGCATTGTGCAATTCAAAGCCATACCCATAATATATGGAAGGGAAGGTTCAATTTTAATTTATTTGCATCTATAAGCCATTCAAACATCAATCTATTTGTACCAAGAGCTTATTTGCTTTCTCTTCCTAAAATATAGATTTGATTTTAAAACCTAGGTTTTACCTTAAAACTGAAGTTTTGTCCAAATACTCACATTTTTAGAAAAATCATTTTGGATACAAAACATTGGTTTGAATTTAACTTTTGAAAAATCTATTTTTTATTAAATCACACCCTCTCTCCTAATAAATTTTCTCTTTCCTACTTTTTCTTTCTTCTCTTTTCTACTTACTTTTTGCCTCGAACTCTGTAAAAGGCAATAACTTCCCAAACATAATCTTTTAGAACCTAGGTTTTGAAATTTAGATTTTGACTCTGAATCCGTAAAATCTATTCTCTGAAACCTAAGTTTTGCCATGAAATCTGTAAAATCTATTTTCATATTACTTCCAAATAAGCCCTAAATCACTTTATAACCCATACAAATTAGTTTAAAAAAATAATAAATATACATATTTTAGAATAATGTATTTAACTTCTTTAATATCTCTAAACATGACTCTTATATTAAATACAAAAGGTAGCAATAGCAATATGCATGGAAGCCATATTCTCCCTCCCCTTGCCATGTTGTTCCAAGTGATCAAGAGAGGTAGCCAAAACAAGCAAACACGCACGCACGCACCATTTTGTATATTTAAGATGGTGCACGTAAATTACATCACAAGCTGGTATTGGATTATATATACATGTATGACTTCCAAAACCATCAAATGAATAAAGAGCAGAGGCATTTCCATTCCATGTAATTGTTGGAAAAGTGTGTGTATTAAAAAAGAGAACCCCAAGTCCCACATTGCTCAAGTCAATGAGGGCTTAAGTATATTAAGAAGTGATTGTGGCCCAATTGCAAAATAATTTTACGAAAATATTTTGCTTACCTAGAAACCTTGAGTTTTAGCATCTTTAGAACTTGAAACCTCAAAATTTAAAAATACTGGAGTGTATTAATCTTAATCTCTGATTTCTGCTTGCCTTGATTACTTTCAAAACTCAAGACTTCATTGTTCATAAAATGTTCTCTACAGTGTTTAACTTCGTCCAGATTCTTAGCCTCCGGTTTTCAACTTAATGATGCCAACGTTCAGAAACGTAATGCCTTTAATTGCCAACGTTCTATAATTCATGTCACATAAAGTCAGTGTCTACCAAAGTCCTAACTGATGCTTAATGGTGATAATAGCGTGTTAATCAGCGTTTAATGATTGTCCAACGTTCAAATACCCTCCCACGCCTATAAATATCGAGCTTAGCCACAGAGTCCAGTGCACCAAGCTCTCGGCCAATTCCAGAGCTTCCTCTCCTCTCCTCCTCCTTGTTCTCTGAGCTTCTGCTTTTACCTTTCTGCTGTTTTGTTCATTACTCTAGTGAGAAGAACCCGTTTAATACTATGGAGTTGCCGTCCTGTGGTGGAATAACTCTTTAGGATAGTGTTTACGGACACGATTCGGGTGATTTTTTGCTTTGACGCTTTGTTGTTTTGCAGGTGCGGTGCTAACAGTAATGTGATCTAGGATGATTAATTAGTGAAGGTAAAGCAAGACCAATTTCCTTAATCTACTCTTGAGTGACTCTTATATATAAGGATATGTTGTAGTAATTCTCATACCATCATTCTTAACTTACTTGAGCTAGTTTATAATTGGACCATATAAGGGAGAAAATTGATAATTAAATTTCAAAACATCAATTTAATTATGGTTAAGCGCCTCAAAAAAAATTTCTTGAAAAATAAGTTGTAAATAACGGTTCGAGAATTGAAAAAATATAAAAATGTTAATTATAAATTACTAGACTTGCACTATCATTAAATTCATAATTTTCAACTGATCAAAATGGTTAAAGTATACTTTTAATCCTTTATGTTAGCGTCAGGTTTCATTTTAGTCCTTTAAGTTTAAAAAGTGAACTTTCAGTCCCTTAAATTTAACACCGTTAGTTTCCCTTAACAAAACTTGCTGATTCATCAAATTTAATTATTGACTGTGCAATAAAATATTGACAAAGCATATTCATATTTTAATTTTAATTTAATAATATAATAAATTTTGATATTTTAAATTGTGCAAAATAAAAAAGATTTAAAATAACATTGTTAAGTTTGATGAGTCAGCAATTTCCATTAAGAAAGACTAACGGCATTAAGTTTGAGAAACTAAAAGTGCACTTTTAAAACTTAAAGGATTAAAGTGAAACTTGACGCAAACACAAAAGACTAAAAGTATACTTTAGCCGATCAAAATTAACTTTATGAGATCATCTCAGTCTTTGATAAGCTCAATCTCAATGCCTGTGATTGTGACCCTCCCCTTCCCATACCTAGGAACCAAGGTCACACGAACACTATCATCGTCCTCTGCCTCTAAATCCTCCTACAAATCACTCAACCCCCGACCTCAAACATGTAATAATTTTCTTGTTCTTGTGCTTGTACGTGTGTGGCACACTCACAAAACTTCCCGCAAATTCTGTGTTGTCTGGTCTAATACTAACATCATCTTCATCGTTAACAAACACATCATGTTAGAATAATCCAATAATGAGTCACATATTACACTTATATGTGGTGTCATTATTTCTTGTCCAGACCCAATTTATAAAAGTGATCTACTTAGACTTAAAGAATTAAGAGGGCTCAATTAGGTGTCATGGACTGATATATATTGAGGCCCAATTTGCTGGCGTATTCGTTGATGAGCTAAATAATGGGTCCCATATAAATAGAGGACTATGATCTTAGGGTTATTATAATTGTCGTATTGCTTCCCCATCTACAGACAACTCCTCTTTTCCCCTAATAATAACTTAGTTGGTCTGCCCGTTCTAACAATCACATTTATAGATGCAAGTACGCTTCCGCAATTCTCTAAGATATTCCATTGAACTGACATGTTTAGTTAAAACTCATTAACTAGTATCAGAGCCAATATATTAGGTTCCTTTAGAATAAATTGATTTTCTCCGTTGCAACAGTATTTTTGAGAATTTTGTTCTCGCATAAGAAGCCTTAATTGTTTACTTTAATTAATCTACCATCATTTGTTTACTCCTTTGGATTCAAGTGCCAACTACTTTTCTGGTTACTGAATCGAGTGCTTGTTGAGATATAATTTGATGTTATTCTTTTAATACGTATTGAATTCTCAGTCTTTTTGAATTAATCATTGCGATATGTCAGCACCTTTTTGTGTTTGTTCGGAGTTGGTATGAAAAATAGTCTAGGGTGGTTATTTTAGAGAAATCCATGAGTTGAGTAATTGATTGTAAATTGAATACTGTGAATAGACTATAAATCTTTCGTCGGTTAAAGTATATTTTCAATCTTTTATATTTGCGTCAAGTTTCATTTTAGTCCTTTAAGTTTAAAAAATGCGCTTTTATTCCCTTAAATTTAATGTTGTTAGTCTCTCTTAATGGAAATTGCTGACTCATCAAATTTAATTGATAAGTGTGTAATAAAACGTAGATAAAACATACTCACAATTTAATTTTAATTTAACAATCCAAGAGTCAAGCTTCCTCATTGTTTAATGAAAGATTCAATGTATAAATATTTCCGTTAATAAAAAAACAAGTGGCTCCCTCAAATCACATAGGGGGGTTGAGGCTGGTGGCTTTCTAGCTGGAAATCTTATGCAATTCATTCACGTAACTTTTTTTTTAATTGATCTCCACCAATATCCGCGAGTTGTATTTGTATGGATGATATTACTATACATCTAAGCAATGGACTAATATATGCCTTGACGTGAATCCACAACAGGGGTTTTAGCTAACTTTAATAATTATCAAGACTGTGTATTTAAAAGAAAAATAAATTTTATAGTTCTCTTTATAAACACCTATCATTAAATTTTTTATTATAAATAATTATAGAGTTTACATCATCAAAGAAATGTACATTTTTATTCTTTATTTATCTTTGTGTTAACTTCATTATCACGTGAGGATATAAGGTGTGTATCAAATAGATATAAACACGAATTTTATTTGCCAAATTTCACATGTCGCCTTTTGTCCTTTTGTTCCTAAGTCAACCAGCCATTAATGGCAAGATCGAAGGGCCACGTGGATGGGGGGATTATTTTAGGAAAATTAATTCACAAATTCTTTTGATCCAAGGTAACGTTGAGACGAGTGATGACCGATAAGCAAGGGATGACTCAGAATATGAAATATCTACCCATTGTGCAATTCATAGCCATGCCCAGAATATGTAGAAGGGAAGGTTCAAATTTTATTTATTTGCATCTACAAGCAGCTTACGGTATCCTCACTGTTCATTCAAACATCAATCAATGCATACTAAATCAATTGCTAAAGTCCAGGAGGCACGCACATAAATTATTTCAACCTAGACTACTCAGTCATAAAAAAACAAATCTTAAGCTCTGTAACTTAGAAAAACAAAAGAAGAGGAAGAGGAACTCATAAATTACTTGTAAATCGCTGGTTGAATGAAAAAATGAGGAGGTCGCAGCCGATGGGATTAGCTAGGAGTGAGAGACCTCCACTAGAATGAGAATGAGAGACGAAAAAAAATAATCCACGGGCTGAAGCAACTTCATTGACAAAGCACAAAGTTGTTGTTTTCCTTCTAATAATAATAATTACTACCTTCAATCTTTAATTTAAGAGTCAGTTCACTATTTTTTGAATATATTAACGAAAGTATATACATTACTTAAAAGTATTTATTTTACCAAATAATGAGGACGATATGTTGTGATCCAGGATGATTAATGAAGGAAAATCAAGACAAATTTCCTTAATCTACTCAATTTAATTTAGTAACTCTTATATATAAGATATGTTGCAGCAACTCTCAACTTGAGCTAGTTTATAATTGGAGCATATAAAGGAGAAAATTGATAATTAAATTTCAAAACATCAATTTAATGACGGTTAAGCGCCTCAAAAAAAATTATTGAAAAATAAGTTGTAAATAACGGTTCGAGAATTGAAAAATATAAAAATGTTAGTTATAAATTATTAGACTTGCGATGTCATTAAATTCATAATTTGCAACTGATCAAAATTAAATATAGCAAACCAACTTTATGACTTCATCTCAGTCTGCAATAAGCTCAATCTTAATGCCTTTGATTGTGACCCTCCCCTTCCCATACCTAGGAACCAAAGTCACACGAACGCTATCATCTTCCTCTGCCTCTAAATCCTCCAACAAATCACTCAACCCCAACCTCAAACATGTAATAATTTTCTTGTTCTTGTGCTTGTGCGTGTGAGGCACACTCACAAAACTTCCTGCAAATTCTGTGTTGTCTGGTCTAACAATAACATCATCTTCATCGTTAACAAACACATCAAACTTCACTGCTTCATTTCTCTCAAACTCAATACCTTCAATCACCAAAACTTCCTCTTTCTCTTCCTTCTCCTTCCTGCTTCTTCCCTTCTTCGGCCTCTTCACAACTGTGCTCACTGTAGACTCCAGAACCAAAGGGAACTTGACAGATTTTGAAGAAGTCTCAGCAGCTTGTGCTGCTCTGGCACCAAAAAGTTGAGGAACTAGGGCTACCTTTTTAGCCTTCGAAGATTTACGACGTGGTGTGGGCTTAGATTTCAGCCATGGAATGTCCACGTTTTGATAGGCATAACCTAGCTTTGTTGTGTCGAGGCAATCTCTGACTTTGACGCGTACGAGGTTCTTGTTCTCGTCGTAGAAGAGGAAGCCGGAGTCTAACCAATCTTTGTCGGAGATGTCTCTTCGCTTGCCTCCTAGGGTTTTCCAAATGTTCCACATTCTGTCGATGTTGGAATGATGAGCGAAGAAAATGGGGTCCCTGGCAGCTGAGTAAAAAGTTCCCATGTCTTTGAAGTTAGGCTGGGTGTTGTCTCCTGTCCATAAGTGGACCGGACCGTGAGGTATGTTCTCGATGGAGCCAGCACCGGGGTCCGGGTCACCTCCGGCTCGGTAGACATTTCCCAAGAATAATCTGTATATTAAAATAAACATAACTACTAAGCATGATAGATATGAAAGAAAATACTCCATCCAATCCAAAAGATAGATAACTTTCAACCACTTTACCAAAAAAGCAATTAACTTGTTAAATGTGTCTTGATATAAAAAATTTTCAATCTTTATCCATGTTCAAAAGTACTCCTCTAACACCAACAAGCGTTGGGTGCAATGGTAAAGGCAACTGTCAGTATAGGCAGACGCGAGTTCGAACCCGGAGCCACGCTTGTTGGGAGGGGATTACCTGTCCTTGGTGCAAAGCACCTTATAGAGTCATGCCAAAATTATATCCCCGCTCTGGATTAGTCGGTTTCTCTGGATTACTTGTCCAGTTGAAAGAAGGTTAGGGATTCAGGAAAAGGCACCGGATACCAAGGGAATCACGAGGGGCTATAGGCCTATCTTACCCTAGATGATCACAAAAAAAAGTACTCCTCTAACCATATTTAAAAGAAAGAGAGAAAACATTTAATTTTATCTTATTTATAAATCACATTATTAAATTTTTAGTGTGATTGTACACTTTTACCCTTTATTTATTATGTATTATATTATATATTAAATAAAAATAAAATTGAAAAGCTGTTAAATTTTAAGATATGATCAATCTGAGACATGTTAGAGGGAAGTATCTCATTTCTTCTCTCTTTCTTTATATTCGATGTGTGCCACCAACAAATATGGATAATCAATTAATAACTCTTTATATCATGTACCAAAATTTTTTTAACATTTTTTTCTTTTTGACCAAATCTATGTATATATCTTTTCAAAACATTTGAAAAATAAAATTTTGCTTAGGTAAGAGCGATATAATACTTACGTTGGGGTTTTAGCGTTGGAGATCATTTGCCTATACATGATGGTGAGATTACTGGAGATGGTGCTACTATCGGTATTACTGGAAGCATCATCGTCCACATTAAAGTCAAGATCAGTGATTGTGGGAGTTTGGTGTTTTGCACTGCGGAGAGCATCATATAGAGATGACGAAGAGTCTGTGTAGATCGCCGGAATCTGCATTCCGGCCGGAGAATCCCAGCTCCAGAACGGCAATGAAAAAGTGGGATCTCCGATCAAACTCCCCAAGATTCTCTCATGGAAATACAGGTACCAGCGATGAAAGGGAAAGAAGAGCCAAGAATTATGGACTTGGAGATCGAGGTCAGGGAATCCTACTTGGTGATACGCACCGTCACAGTAAGCACAGTGGACGTTAGCTTGTTGTGTGAAGCTACGTGGGTCATCGGAAGGTAGGGCTTTCATGAGCTCAGTGGCCTTTTTGTACTTTGCTAAGTGATCGGGTGTGACCAAGTGAGCCGCTGGTCTAATTCTAAGCGGTTGGTTAGAGGAAGCGAACTTGAAGTCGATGATTTTTGAGGAAAATGGCGGGCAACAATCGGTTGGTTTTGCGCCCGATGGTAGATCCGGCGGGCCACAGGTCTTCAGGTCCGGTGGGGACACCGGAGCAGCAAAGGCGAAAGGGTTGGCTACGGAGGTGGCAGAACCACAGAGGCCTCCAAGGCCTAGGACAACATTCCTCCGATTTGCTAGAACATGAGGTAGTCGTTGTCGATCTTCTTGAGAGATGTTTTTAGGGTTTTCAGGATCATCACTGATCATAGCTTTGCACGAGATTCTAGAAACATGATAGCGTTTTGGTTTGGTGTTTGTGGAGGGTAGTGGATGGGAAAATGCAAACAAAGAAGTAGAAGGAGAGGCATTAATGGCGGAGGACAAAAGGCACAGAGATGATGATGAGATAGAGGCCATGGTTTGCTGTATATGTTGGTTTTAGACGATGAAGGAAAAAGTTCTGTCCAAGGCATTTTATAATGAGATTGTGAAGACCTCTTCCTGGGGAAGAAAAAGAAAAATTGGTAAGAAGTTTATATTTGAAAATTTTATTGATAAAAAGAACGTAAATTGAATTATCGATACTTTATTATATGTACAATTCTTTCTGACTAATAAATTTGTAAATAGAGTTTTTCACTAATTTTCTAGGTAAAGCAGCATCCAACACAACAATAATATTTTCTAATTGCATTTGATACTCTGAGCTTATTTAGGGTACATCATATTCTGATATTTTTTTAATGCTGCTAACACCTAACACTCTAATATTATTTAAAAATATTATCCAAAGTCTTACTAGATAATGTATCATAAGTAAGATTACAGTAGTAGATGCTACTATGAAATAAGATTAGGATGTTAGACACTACTTTACCCAAAAAAAAAAAATTGGCACAAAGATTTTGAAGACTTTTTGCAGAGTTTACATACGCAGCTAGGTTGATGATATCTTGAACACGATGTTTCATATTTGTCTGAAAGCCTTCAATATTTTTGACATTTCAGTGCTGGGTCTATTGTGAATGAGTTGCTAATTAATAAACGAACTATTAATATTATAGTATGAATAATTCTCCAGAATGTAATAATAAGCGGAAACGTCTCCTCTTTAAATTTTTTCTTCATTGATTACCTGCTTTTATTGAAAAAAGCAGTGCTTGTATTTTATTTGAATTAGACATGCATGCAGTTTATATTGGTATTATAACTAGCTCTCCAAGGGGTGATCCTTCTTGCGTATAGAACTTAATCACTGTTCCTGTCATTTCCTTTTCACCTTTGATTTTTATCACAAGGCATATACCTAACCATCCCATAATAATGAAAAAGGGATAATTAAGTCATTTTCCTAAAAATAAACAAGGGTTGCATTAAGCCATGTTTAACACTATAAATTTCCAACACAGAGGTTACGTACAAATGGTGTAAAAAAATTTGAATCAGACTTAAAATAGAGACAACATTAAAAAAATGTAAATTAATACTATATTTATTTTTTAATATAAGAGTAAGTTAACTTTTTTAGGAAGATTAAAGAAGTTAATTAATTGATATATTTATCATTTTTCTCTAAATTAATTTGAATGACTTATAAACCGATATAATCTAATAATTTACATAATTATTTTAGAATATGTATTATAATTAAGTAATTTATTTAACTTTTTAATATTCTAAAAAACTAACTGTCTCTTATATTAATTACCGGAAGTAATACTCGGAGAGTCTAAGTAAACTAGAGAGTGGTCATTAATTTGAAAAATTATTACAATTTGAAAGAAAATCAACTCAATCCCCATAAAAGAAATTTACATATGGGTTCGAATAATTCACCCAAAAGAATTTAAGGATTCGAATTATCTTCATGTATGACCTATCAATGTTCAAATTTGAACAAGACAACAATAATGGATACCATCATAATATACTTGTTTGGGGGAAAAAATTAGAGGATAAAATTCAAACGAAAGTGGTGAAGCAATTCAAGATGAGAAGCTCCATGGTCCTCAATATTGACAAAATCAGAAATGTTGTTTGTCTTAATAGATATCATCAATGGTCGAATAAGAGACCATTGTGAAGGTTGACAACAAACCCTGCTACAAACAAAGCCATAATGGAAAGGGTTTTGGCCACAAACTTAAATCCGTATAAATACAAAAAAAAAAGTCTTTCTGAGGGAGTTGTTCTGAAATCTGAATTGGGTGTGTGTGAGGATAGGGAGGGTGCTTAGATTTTCTAAGAGAACGTCCATGTGCATATATGGTGAATGCATGAGGTTAACGAGTCAAACTCATGCACAGGTAATCAGAGTTGAATGGCTTCTTATATAAGGCGTTTCGTGTTAATCCCAGACTTTTGTTTGCGTCCAAAATTCTACAATTCTTGTGAATTCAAACATAGTGGCCTGTTTTTATATATGTTAATGTTGCTTCCCCCATCTTTTTTATTATTTTAGGCCCCATTCATGTAGGACTTTGATTGATTAAATAAAAACAAAAACAAAAGTATTACTTACCCCACCTCTTATAATATAATAGCTACTTAATTTGTGGTAGATTAAGAAATTTTAAAAAAGAAATTAACTAATTTTAACAAATGTGATTTGATGTCGCTAAAATATCATTATGTAAAATTAGACTATATATTTATCTATAAGTTAGATAAATTAATTTTTTTAACAAAAAGATAAATATGAGAAATAAAATGAATTAGGATTTCAGTTAAAACCAAATCCAATACATTATTAGCTCATATTAGGGATATTACCATTTAAAAAACGTAATCTTTTTGTATCCTTGAATAAATAACACTTATTTTGAATTAAGTCAAATTAGTGAGCCCAACTCTAAGTTGTTTTTCTCTTCAAAAGTGTCATGTCAACCCAGAGAAAACTTGCATAACTCATTACGTGACGCTAGTAGGGCAAAATAGTCGAAACATGAAATTCTCAAATAAAAAACTAGTAACTTCTCAAACTAAAGAATTCTGTCGAGATTTTAGACCAAGGGACAGTTCAGCTCAGAGGGTGAGAAATGACAACAGCATCCTCAGACATCAAAAAGAAGCTTCAGTGAGAAACAGCTCCCATCTTCTCTCATGTCTAGGATTCACATTTACCGGATTCAAGAGTAAGGTCCTTGGACAGAAAACCTCACAGGAATTTAAAAGTAAAAATAATACTCTGGTAACTCAATGTCAAATTTGGCGGGACATTGAACAAAATTGTGTGTTTATCTACTTCAGAAGCTATTCTAAGTAAGAATACTTGAAACCTTGAGCATTTCCCAATTCTCAGCTACAAATATTTGACCTTATGATGATGACTCAGCAAGAATATATGTGAAGGTTGCCCTTCTCATTGCAACCTATTCACAGAAAACAATCTAGGAACCACAACTTTTATTTTTAGCATACAGCAAAACAAGAACAAAGCTTTCCCCCCCAGGAAATCGCACATTATCATAAATTAATAGGATTATTGCCTAGCCTCTCTTAATCCAAGTAATGTATAATGAATTCCCTACTTCCTATTTCAGAGGATAATAAACACTACAAAATCAAATCATAAAGCCACATTCAGATGGCATGGTCTAGGAAGGTGAGTCATTTTCACTGCCTCTTGTTCTTCTTTCTTCCTTTGGCCTGTTGCTCTAATCTTCTGAGCCTCTGACTAATCATAGATGAAGAAGATATCTTCTGACCTGGAAGTTTCAACTGTTCAACCGGTGCTGTGTTTGGTGCCGCACTTGATTCTGTCATCGTTGTCACTGATGAATCTTTCTTTGCTGAAGGGAAAAAGGAGAAGGGGGATTGTGGTGCATTGGTGGGTGCTGCTACAGGCATATTTGGAATGCCTAATGCTTTCTTAACGCCAGGAACTTTAAGCCCTGCAAAATTCATACAATAGGAATATTAGCAATTTTATCTCACCTATTATTTGAAATGATTTCAAAAGAACTTGATTAATTGCACAACTGAAAATTTTTTACAAATTAAATCTTAGAAAGAACAAGGTCAATCGCAAATTATTTTCTAACAAATTGCAAACCTAGAAAGACAAAAGTGTCTAACACACAAAAAAACAATTTTAAATTGAGGTGGGAGTGAATTATGGGGGCATTCAAGTAATTTAACTCTAAAGTTTTGCCCACTTATGGAACCTTGGTCCTTCATTGAAATTTTAGAATGTTTTGGTGCTTTACTGGAATTAACATTTCTCTAAAACAGAATTGAGGCCAAATGATAACAGCGGATCAGATGGTACTCAAAATGATGGGGGTATTAAACTTGATAGGTGTGCCAGAAGATAGCTTTTGTTTCAGAAGGACCGGTTTTCTTAAAATATTATAAGTTTTGTGGCCTTCCAATGCAGTCGTCAAGGACTCACTAAAAATGAAATCTACAAAACAATGAAACTAACGATAAAATTCAATTGAACTAGGTTCAACATTCCTTAAATTCAAGAGAGGCCCCCGAATAGAGATCATGGGGGGATCAACCGACCAATAGCTGAAAGTCACCGTCCAACTTAATTACCCATGAAAACGAAAGCTAACTATATGCCTTACAAGACAATGATTATGCATGCATGTCCCAAACAATATAAAGAAAACAATTCTGGTCATATAAAGAACTTAAAATGCCTTACCGAGTCCATACCCAAGTGAAAACAAATTTGATGTAATCCAGTAACAAAATATAGCCTGCAAAGTCACACAAATGACAACTGAGACTGCGTACAAATGTAGAAGCAAAGTAAAGCTACTCTTGTCATGGTGAAAAACAAACAGCCAAGCACTCTATGTAGCCATGAGCTATATGAATCCTCCCTTTATCCATCATTAGTGGGGACAAAGGAGCGAGATCAGGAGTGAATAAAAAGATTATGAAAGGAAGCTTTGAATAGGCATTTAGAAATATGCTTCTCATTTCTATTTAAACACAGGATAACCAATAATTATAATATATAGAAAATGACTATTATATGCCATTTGCAATCTGTGACTTGTCTTTTCTAAAAATCTAAAATCATTCAGTTCTTGATCATATTATATAGGCTGAAATCATATATGGATTCTATGCCCCATAAAAAGTTTGCCTTATAACTTTATTATAGAAAAGCTAAAATGAAACAACCTCAAGTGGAACAATGAAATGAAATAGAGAGCTGCAACTATTTGAAGTGCAGAGGTTGGAGAAAAGGCAATTTAATCCATTCAAGTAAGGCTAAGCTGGAAGAGTTTACCTTTGGAAATCCCATGGTAAAAGGAACTGTAAGAACTGCAAGACCCCTAGAGACATTTTTCATGGTGCCAGCAATAGGATTTCCTTCCATACCTTCTTGCATATTGCACTGTAAAGCAATAAGTGTTCACATCACACATCATCATTATTTTACGGAAAATAATGGATATAAAAATAATGGGCAACACCACTCATCAAATCATTATTTTACGGAAAAAAAGAACCTAATAGATCATAGTAAAGAATATAAAAACAAATATATAGGAAAATGAAAAGGTCGTTCCTATCAAAGTCAATTTTCTTTGACCTTTTTAGCTTGGATGCGAAACATTATCCCTTCAGACCATGAATTTGTCCCAGAAGTTCACATGCAATAAGATAAATATGGATTTGTGTGTCTGTGTGTGTTTCAAATAAGCTTAACATGATGGTTTGCAAGATAAAATTTACAGTAGAAGAGAAGATGAGTATGATCAAAACATTCATGCAAGAAAAAAGACAAATCTAGAAAGAGAATCGATAGAAAGTTGAAAAACAAGTTTCCATAGTGAAAAATGCCCACCTCCACTGTTATTAAGAATGATAATGCAGTCAGAATTGGCATAATGTACAACGTATCTGGTGTTGAGAGATCAAGGAACCAGTAGGCGCCACCATTTTTGAATGATGGCATTTTCTCAGCCATGTTTGTTATCTGGGAAATAATACATGGATGAATAAGGTAAAAGATAATTAATACACTTGTCAAACTCAAAAATTTAAATTTAACAGCAAGAACTTGAACTTGAAAAGTGTGTTACCGCAAGGAAAAAGCTGACAAAGATAGGACCTTGAATGAAGAGTCCTTTCAATGGAGTAAATGGGCTCACACCATATCTGCATTACCAAAATTACAATGATAAAATAAACCATGGAGAAACAAAGAATCCAAACTTTTGGTTTATGCATAAAACCCTGGTTCCTAAATGCCACAGACCAGTAAGACTAGTTATATCATAATCTCAAAATTCTCTAATGTTTAACTATAACAAGTATTCTTCCACAAACGCAATGATCACACACCTATCTGGAAACCAATTTTTAAATCTCAAATCCTTGTGCATGGCCAGAGACTCTTTCCCTTTCAAACATGACTGAAGCACATGCTACGTTGCATTTAAGGGATCAGACCACAACGCCAGGCCACAAATTTATGGCAGAGACCAAAAGGGACCATTTACTGATTTCAGCTTTGGTAGTCACCACAAAGATTGTTCCATCAATACATTATATCATGAAATGAAAATTACATAAAATGACGGATTGCATGGTTCAACCATGGCATAGAAATCACAATAAAACTAATGCCGACCACCAAGGAAGTTCCTTATAGGAAAATTGGGAAACTACTTACTCTTTGAACAGCAGCTTCATCTTCTTTTGACCTTCAGCAACAGCCATGGGATCCATAGCCTAAATGATGAAAGTTATTGTCTTAGAGAAGCATTTCTTTCAGAGAAAAGCATTTGGTAGCATCTCATACATGTTATCCAACAAGGATATGGATAAGAGAACAGTTGCAACTTACAAGTGAACAAAATATAGACAGAAATATTATAAAATTTCAGAGAAGCATCATATTTCAGGTTGGAGCCTATTGGGAATTGTATTTACAGCAGGTCCTAGACTTTATTTCTCAATAGATTGATGTTTCTGTACTTATCCTTGGTAACGTATCTCCAACAACATGGATATAGATAATATTTAAGGTTGGTGCCCATTGTGCATCATATTTACAACATGTTCTCGACTGTATTTCACTTGAAATTGAATAACCACATTTTTACAGAGAAAATGGAGACTGATTAAAAGGATATAATTCAGAATGCCAGAGTTCCATCCAAGACACAGGACAATAGTTCCGATATTTAACAGGTAAACCTACAATTTGGATAATCATTATTCATATAGAAAAATAGCTTCTGGAAACTACAACTTTCAGTATAGGGTCATGGCAATATAACTTTTCTTGGTAGAGGTGCATTAATACTTGCATAACAGGATCAGTAGCATTGTGATGGAGACTTGGTAGTATAGAATACCAAGTCTAACATTCAGTAGAATGGGATGCTCAATAGGGTATTCAAGTAGGTTGGTTCTCACACCTCAGTAACTAGCATTTGGGGTAGGGTTCTCCATCCCGATTAGGTACCCATCAATTGGTATCAGAACCAAGTTAGTGATATCTCCGGATAGAGCTACCCACGGAGGGTTCTGACCGGCAGGAGGCCGAGTAAAATGCTGTGGAGTGCAGCCCTTGAGACGTTGGCTTTCCATGAGGGCAATTGATGGAGATTTGGTAGTATGGGATACCAAGCCCCAAAAGAGTAGAATAAGATGCTCAACAGGGTATTTAAGTAGGTTGGTTCTCCCATTTGATAGTTAACCTTTAGGGTAAGGTTCCCATCCCACTTAGGCACCTCTCCCACTTAATAGTTAACCTTTAGGGTAAGGTTCCCATCCCACTTAGGCACCCATCACAGTGCTTACACAATTACCATTTTATTAATAGCAACTATTACCGCTAATCAAGAAAAATGACTTCATGACATATAAAACAGTTACCTTATCTTGCATCTCTTGCTTAATGTCCTCTAGGTGAGGCCTCATTAGCTAAACACATAGAACGGTATAATTAGGTGCCAATATTTATAACTATGCAAAAATAGAAGTACAAAACAATTATGAATGCAATCATGGGAAAGGGAAAAAAAAAAGCTCAAGGGCCTTTGTAGAATAAGGTCAAAGAAGGAATGGGGAAGGAAGAAAGGGAATTTTTCCCTGACAGTCTCACCCTTGTTTGATAGTCCTAATTTAATCAAGAGAAATGGAGAAAGGGAATGATGAAGGCCGCTTCCCATCAAATTTTTGACAAATCTAATTTTGGGGAAAATAACGGGAAGGAACAGGGGATGCAATTGTCATTCCTTCATTTAGATTCCGTAAGAAACAAAAACATGGTAATAGGTAGTGTAACATACAGTAAGCTTACTGGTGGCCTTGAGTTGATTTATTAAGAGCGGAAGTGTTGCACCTCGAATAAGGAGGGTTGTTAGAGCAATAGCTGCCCACCTGAAAGAAATAAGTGATACAGTAAAATGTTTCATTTCAAAAATTTAGTGCGCCAAATCTCTTATTTCATGGATAAAGAAAACAAAGGAATATCAACCCAGAATGTGCATCATGTTCTATAATATAAATAAGTAAAAGAACAATTGTGTTAACCTAAAATGAAATGAAAAATGAAGCAGTCAAGCGAATAGCTGAAGATTCAAATTCTCCATTATTATCAATCATAGAATTCATTCCCAATTAAATAGTGCTCTTTATATCAAGCAAGAAATCCCCAAATCATTTTAAAGAGAGTTTTTAAATGCTATATCTTTAATGAGTATTTTTTGGGCCAATCTATGGTATCCATTAAAACTTGACACTTGGACAAATAACATCACAAGTTTGGATCCATCTCTACCAAACAAGATATTTAACATAGTATGTTACTTCAAACCCATAATAAAAAAGTACATGCAACGCACATGTGTTCCAGAAAATCCTTCGTATCCATGCAGATTCGTTTGTTTGTAAGATAAGCAACAACTTCTCAGGGCATCATACCTCAAAATATCTTCCCATGGCATTTCTTGGTTTAATTATGTGGTTTCTTAGCTTCAATCTTGTTATTGCGAAGCTCGAAATTTTGATTTCTTTTTAATATAGCTTGAAAGTGCTGGGACAAGGTACATATAAACTCACCAGTTTAATCCAGTGAAGGTATGCACATAATCTATGAAATACTGCAAAGCTAGAACAGGTAAATATGAATCAGCAGCAGCAATTGCAACTTCATTAAGTGCAGGAGCCTGAGAAGCAACAGCCTCCATGGTTGTGTCTGTTAGGACATTTGCTACATCACTCGTGAAGTCAATATTATTAGAACCCTGATTGATTGTAGACATATATCGGCAAAAGGAATATCCAGAGCATGGGACGAGGAAACTGTTTGAATTTATTGCATGCTGAGATGAGGCAGCAAACAATGGTGATACATTTACAGAGCTTCCAAATGACCTTTTTTGGAGATGACCAACTTCTGCTGAAGATAATTTTTCATTTGGACATTCACATTTACGTTCATCACTATGGAAAAGATAACTTAAAGATGGGTGGCATTTCTGATCAATGACTTTTCCTCTTATCAAGAGACAGCGTCTGTAAGCCATTGATATTTGTTGCAAGCTCTATCAAACAGAATCAAGTAATCAAATTAGACATAAATCAAGGAAACTACTTTTAACCAAACAACATTGTCCAAAAGCTGACCAATAGTTCATGTATGATACACAATCATGCAGAACCATTGAAATGTCACATAAGCAGAATCCAACTGCACATGAGATGTATTGGCGACTGTACGTGAGTTCAAGTGGCCCTACGGCCTACACTCCTACTCAAATTTTTCTCCTGTTAAACTCAAAAGTAGCCAAATGTGCAGCTAATAAAAGTTGTGCAACTGAAATTTGAAAAAGTTGTATGCCAACAGTTGAATTCAGACTCGGTACAGAGAAGTTGTTAAGCCATTCCTTACATGCATATCATCAACCAGGAGTCAACAGTCCAATTATGTTACGTAAAAACACGTATTTCGAGTCTTCAATTAACTAACTCTGAACCTAGCTTCATTCAATATGAACGAAGTCTCAAACTCGTGATCTCAGAAGAGGGAAAAGGCACAGACAACTGGGTCACTGTTGTAATATTTTCACCTATTCTCACTCCAAGTTACCCCAATTTCAGCATCCAAATCTTACAGTGTAAAAACACTTACCGGGGTTAGATAAACCCTGAAGAAGCTGTACCGATCTCTAACAGCAAAAAGCAATCAATCCTAGCGCAAATCCTGATACGAATAAGGGAAATAAAATATCAGAATAACACTACTAAGAAGAAAGTAGCAAGCACCACACGTTCGCAGAAGACATAACAGTAGAAAATGAAAAGGCTAGGAAACACGGATATGGAGGAGTCAGAAAGCCAACAACAGGAAGAAGAGTAAGAAAAAGAGATCAAACCAGCAAATATATGTATGAGAAAAGCGTAAATTCTACGTTGAGCGTGGCTGGTCGTGAGAGGCAGAGCTGATGGCCACTTTGTGTGTGTGTTGACGCCTAAGCGGGATACATTCGTCGTCAGATTTTTTTTTTTGGGACTGAGTTCATCGTCAGATTAATCTGACGGTTTTATATTGTTAACCAAACTAATGGAATGGGGAACAAATCGTGGCAATACCACAAGAAACAATACTACACTACTGAATCTATATCTCACAAGCCCGTACTTGAGCGTCTCAGCAATGCGCAAGGTAATGGGTATCATGAAATAGAGAAATGTGGCTTACCAAAAGTGTTCTGCACTGTTACGCTCTTCAACAAGCCAGAGAAAAGCGACGGGAACGGACGGCAGCGAATTCGAGCTCCAAGTTGTAGAGCGTCGCCAACAATAACGAGCTTGAAGAAGAGAAGAGGAAGAAGGAGGCGCCGGAGTGCGGGAGAAAGTGTTCGAAGGTTCAACTTCAGGCCGTTCTCGAGTACTTGGTAGCCTGGTACCGGGTCAGCGGTTCGGCCTAAATCCAAGCCCAGTAGTTCGATTGCCCCGGCCCACGGGCGGCCATCGTTCTAAGTATTTTAAAGAAGTGGATAATTAAGAAAGAAAGGGAAAGGGAAAATTTTTTATTGGCTAACAAACTCGAATTGAAGAATCAGTACCTTCTATGTTGGAAATCATGTAGGGTGTTGGTAACATATGAGGGGCTTGTTTGGCCTCCCTAAAATTTATTCATGTGTTTACCGAGATAAAATTCCTTTCACATATTTACCTCGAAATCTGTAATCGTTCTCCCAACGGACTATCCAAATAAGCCCCAGATCCTTTGTATCATAAAATTTTTTAACTTAGAATCAATACTCTCTGTTTATCCATATTAAATCTAATGTATTATCATAAGGATAAAGTGTGTGTTTGGGAAGTTCGTTGGGAGAAATGAGTTTACAGATTTCAAGGTATTTTGCAAATTTCAAGATGGTTTTATGGATTTCGAGATAATTTTTACAAATTTCAAGATGATTTTGTCTCGACTTACATGTACCGTTTGAGAAACGGTGTTCCCAAACAAGCACAAACTCAATCAGTCACTCCTCAATAATTGTCACAATCAAAATGTCCTCGTCCTTTTGGAAAAGATTCCTCTGGCCACTTTATTTGAGCTATTGACCTTACTTTATTGATCTCATAGTTCATTGGCCTCTACCTCTAGATCATGATTCATTAAGTGCACTTGTGATAATTAACTAATAGCGTAACATGGTTCATTAAATTTGTGATTAGGTATATAAATATGGAGGAATTACCATGGGTCCTAAAGAGTGATGACCATATTTGGTAACACGTTTGGAAGTTCCAAAAGCCCGTTCAACAATATTTTTCGTAAAATAAAATAATATCCTTCACATATTTGTCCCGGCTTACATAAAAATACTTAAAGTACAAACCTATTGTATTTCTTTAGTTATAATTTGTCATTGTATACAGTTTGGCTATCATTATTCTTCTATATTATTAAATCTCTTCATTGAAACTGTGTGTTTAAAGTTATCTGGATCTTACCTGCATTCAACACACCATACCAGAATGTGTAGTTTGATCTTACCCAATGTTGCACTTGCTTGGTCTTACCTAGAGTTGATAATACAAGTTCAACCCGTGAGTTGAATCCATCAACTACGAGTTTAAACGAGTTCAGACTGATACATAGGTAGAGTTGTAGTTGATCAATCTATAATGGGGGTGTTTGAAAAAGCTTCTCAACACCTCAAAAGCACGTTTAACAGTGTTTTTTCGTAAAATGAGATAATCTCCTTCACCATTTACCTCGTAAATGAAAAAAGTATTTCTCCACCACTTTATCAAATGGACCCAATAAGAGAACTAGCCCGCATTATCAATTCTAGTCTTGCCATACCTTGTATGAACATTAGCCACGGCAACAACATGGGTGTGTTTGGTAAGCCCATTTTGCCAACGGGTGCGTTTACCAAGACAAAATTTCTCTCACATAAACTACCTCGGAATCTGTGTCCGTTTTCCCAACAGGCTATCCAAGCACATTGAACCTTGAACAACAAAAGGGATAAGTGTATGAAATAGAAACATGAGATCTCAAATGTAACGAGTAAATTTAAATTTCAATAGCAGCAAAATATTTGGATTGTGATGGACCTACCAAAACAAGTTCTTAGCCTTGTTTGGATAGCCCGTTTGGGCATTCAAAAGCCATTCCTACGTTTACTGAGACAAAATTTCTCTTACATATTTACCTCAGAATCTGTATCTATTCTCCCAACAGACTTACCAAACAAGCTACTTGACAGGTCCCCGGTGAAATGTTATATATTGGGGGTGTTTGGCAAAGCGGTCAAACACCCCAAAAGTACGTTCAACAGTGTTTTTCCGCAAAACGAAACAATCTCCTCCACATATTTGTCTCGGCTTGTGTGAATAAGCCCATAAGTACTTTTTCATCGCTTTGTCAAACGGACCCATTAATGATTGTAAGGAAGTGATTGAGCTTCCAATTGGAAATAAAGTGCAAGTTCACTTTTGTGAAGTGCAATGAACATGTCGCTGACTCAGCTTTTGATAAAAAGCGAATCACAAAATAAAAAGGCTTTTGCACATTTGCGATGACATTTCACGTGCTTGAAGGCAATGCCACGTGAGCCTCCATTTTCAAAAGCTATTTACTATTACTATTGTTATGTTTGGTATGGTGGAATTGGAAGGTGGAATTAAGAATGTAATTCATTTTCTATATTTGGTATGGTAGAATTTGGAGGTGGAATTGGAAATGAAAATGGAATTTAAAATGGGTATAAATGAATTTCATGATCTAACCCATGGAATTGTATTCAATTCAATGGAATTGATTTTTTGACCCCTCATTTTTTTCCTATATGTATATCCATTTCCATCCTCATTTCCATCTTCATTTCTATTTTCATTTCCATCTCCATTTCAATTTCCATTAAAATCAATTCCAGCGTACCAAGCGAGCCGAGATGTTTTAAATTGATGTTTTAGTCAAATCCACGTCGGATTCTTTTGTGTGATGCCCAAAGTGAACTTGAATCTCTCTCCAGGAAAAAAAATCACTTAAATTAAAAACAATCATGAAGTATTCGAATATTTTTCTTTCATTTTACCGCCAAAAAAGAACATCACCAAATGGGATATATAATTGTCCATCGGCTCTTTTCATGCAGTTAAAGTGCCTGGTTCCACGTGTACCCAGGAAAAAATTAAAAAAAAAACACAAACAAATGGTCCGTTAGCTGTTGCCCACGTTTAGTTGTCTTATAAAAGTATTTTACTACCGTGATTGAACTAGTACTCTCATATAAAGGGGAGGGTTCGATCCAGGGGAGTGCCACTTAGTTGTGACTCCAGTCGCGATGTTTGGGGAGGCATCATCACAGCTAAGTGAAGTTGGGTTGATCTACATGTATGATCAGACCAAAATGCTTGTTTAGCTTGTTTCAGTGCCCGCATGGACAGGCCCCAGTTGATCATGAGTTAGATGTACTGTCCTTGAATTGTAGGTGAACCCAATCTCTTTCCTCAAAATTTGTAATAAAAAAGTATTTTACTCATATTTAAAAAATAAAATATTTTGCTCAAGGATCGAGGACCGACACACCAGTTGCCGTTCAAAGTTGAGGCTACTCGCCACCTTCTCTATGGGAATTGAAATGTCGAGTTGTATCACGTATCTAGGGAAGACTTGATATGTGATGATATCTTGTCAAAGAAAACTTACTCAGAGAGCTGTCAGCCGCTCCTTCTTTGGTATGTACCTCCGAGTTGCGGGGAACAATTCCGACTTGATCAATGTTTTATGACGAGCATATCCCCCACTTCAGCTAGTTTTCCCTTTTTTCTTTCTTTCCTACAAGCTTTGCTTGCATTTGTAATAAAAAAAAGCCGTAGTGTTTATTTTTCCAAACTAATCCTACACAACATATTGGATATTTATTATATTACTAACGGCTACTTATATTTAAAATTAGTGTATTACACGTCTATATATTTGACGAAAAAAGAGTATTGCAATTCTATTTATTTCTTATTTTTTAAGGATTTAAAGTATAAAAATACACATGAACATATAAAAAAAGAACATCTAACATTATGAGTCCGTTTGGGAAAGCAGTGGAGAAGTGTTTTTACGGTTTACGAAGTAAACACGTGAAGAAGATTATCTCGATTTACAGAAAAATACTGTTAAACGTGCGTTTAGGGAGCTAAATACCCTCCCAAAAAGATACTATATACTTTTTAGAAGTGTAAAAATGCTAATGAATATTCAAAATGAAAGAAAAATGATATGCCCACCATCTCATATACATATATAAGAATGGCGTAGCAGCCACTGCAAAAGGCCAGTACTAAATTATATCTACAATTTACTCAATCGATGTTTTTGCATATTCAACACAAAATTATAGTTATTTTTGTTTTTTAACTCTTTATTTAAATTATAGAATTTTTTTCCTCTTGAACGGAATAATAATTGGCACATTGGTAAAAATAAGTTATAGAGACTAATAAAATAGATTTTAAAGATTAAAAATAAATATATTTTTTGAAATATTTTAAAATTATTATCCATCTAATTGATCGTTGATCCGGTTGTCTCGTTAATCGTTATTATACCAAGTGAAAAAAGTAACAGTGCCCCATTCATTCGACTCGAGTGTGTGTTTGTGTGGGACAATAGATTACTTCCCCTCCAAGGCAAATCACTCTGATCTGACCTGAAAGTGATATCCTTCGGACATATCTAGGCGGCTGCTAATACTTATGTTGCTATTTAATGATTTATTCAGCCCTTTGTCTGCTTCTCCAACACCTTGGTTTGAGGTTGATGCGGAGGTATCTATGAAGTAGACTAATATATGAGCTTTACACATACATATATATATATATATATATTGCTTTCATCTGTGTGGGTTTATCTATTTTGACCTCTTGGGCTTCTGTGTGGTACGAGTCAATACTCAATTCTGACGTCTGGGTTCATGAGCAATGGCTTCGACACTGTTATTAGCGGTGGTCTTCGTTTTTGATCTCGTTGCTTTTGCTCTCGCTGTTGCTGCTGAGCAGAGGAGAAGTACTGTGAGTTCATCTTCTCGCTTTCCCTCTACTTCAATCCATAGCTGCTTAGAAATTGCTACTTCTGATTTAATTGCTGAGTTACTCTTTGTGATTCATGATATACGGTGGAGAAATCTAGGATTTGGGGCTTTGATTTCCTTAATCTGAGACTGGGCGAGAAATTCTTGGAAAGATTTATGACTATAATGCTAGCATTCAGTAATTTATTTTCCCGTTTTGGTGCATAAAAAATCTCTTGGATAGTGATAGCTGAGTTTGTTCCCTGTTTGTATCCTGGGCCTTGCTTGACTTCTCATAGAATTCGGATGTGACTTAGAGATTAGTTTTACTTGTGAAATTTCTCTTACAACTTATTTTTTAGTGTCTCAATAAATCTTTTCACCAAACAAGCTGGTCGGATGCTGGTGTTATGTTCCATATTTACAAACAGGAATCGCTTTACTTCAGTAAATGAGTAAATTAAGATTGTTGAGGAAGAAAGACAAGTACTTGATTGCAAATAATTGAAGTGTTCAGATTTTGGACATTCAAAGGGTGTAAGATGAGTCATATTTAGTTACAGAGAAGTTAGTCAGTTGTAGAGGAAATGTTTGATTGACTTCTGAGAGAATACCGCCATTTGCCCAGGAGAATGACATATAATCTTGTATTGCTAGGCACAAAACTTGGACCCATCACAGAATTGTTAAGTCAGAATTCCGCAGTAGAACAAATTCTGCTCTAAGCTCTAACAACAAATTCTGCCTTACAGATTGTAATTTAGATCTGATTTATTGGCATTTGACTTCCTTTCCTGTTTGTTTAGATTAAGCAAACTCTTGACTGAAATTTAAGATGTTTTTAGAAAGAGGGAAATGAAAATAGATTGAAGAATTCAGATATATTGATCTTTTTGGCCCTTTTTATAGGAGAAACTATAATAACTTTTTTTTTTCTAAAAGGTTATCTTAGTTAAATGCGGCGTTGTGCCTATCTGTTAGAGGAAAATCAGTAGTAATAGAAACAGTTTTTTAGTACCTAACGGTGCCTTAAATAATATTGTTTTTGATAGAATTATACATGTTTTTAGTTAAAAAAAAGTTTTTTTGGCACCTAGGATTTTAAAAAACTTGAGAGTTTTCATTTGAAATAGAAGCAGATAGACAATTGTATCTTCTCACGGCGTCTTTAATTTTACCAATAAAAACAACTTGCATTTTTGTCTACCTCTGAGATGCGTCTCCCTAATGATTTGCCATATAAAGTACTTTAAATATTTGTGAAACACTGTACAACAGGAAGTACTTTAAAGAGTACATCTTCATACAAATTTAATGTACTGTATTAATATAGATTATAAACATTATTATCATCAAAAAAACAAGTAACTCCAATTAAGTTAAATCCTTTAAAAGAAGCTATCTCAGAATAAACAAAAAAAACCCCATTAATCCCTAAAGGGATTTAAATTCATGGAAAAGGATAACAAGAAGCATAGATATACAGATCCCAACCAGCAACGGTTCAAACAACTCTTAGAGGTAATCATGAAATGGATTAACAAGTGCCTTCACAAACAAAACCTGGTCTATAGTCATATTTACAGATGTGTGTACTCCTTGTAAGCATACTTATATGAAATTTCTGGCTGTTACATTGAAACATATCTATCTTTAACTCAAAATGCCCAAATCATGATTAAAAATGGGTTCTCAGTAAGATAGGCTCAAAGCAGAGAAATGTTTAGGGGTGGAGTAATGTAGTAGAACAACCAGAGATGGAGGAAGATTTCTACAAATGAGAGAAACTGTAGAAAGACTGATTACCTCACGAATATGACAGAGGAAAATTGAGCGGACACTATCATGAGTTCGCCAATAAAAAGAGAGAACATCCGGGATTAATTTTGAGATAAAGCCTAAAACCATGAAATCACAAGGGTTTAATAAGTCGGACGCTCAGGTTTGAAGTCAGAGACTCATATTGACCGGTTCTTATCCTTTTAGGTAGAAACTTGTCCAATTTACTTGTTAAATGCATAGAAGATTCCTGATCAAACTTTTTCTTTCGTAGCAATATATACATTCATCTTTATGTTAAAAGGGAGGGGGTGGAGGGAGGGAATTCCAATTATAGTTTTAACCTTAAGCATCATTCCTCATCTTCCACTTTCTTCTTTGGACCAAAGTTCGCTCCCACATTTGTTTGATAGTATTAATTGATCATACTTGTCAAAAGCAGAGGCTCTGAGTATGGATTTACTTATTGGAATTCATTTCCTCTGACAGTTCACGATAGTTGGAAAGGGAGGTCAAAATTTCTGTCATTATGATTCTAATATTGCAACCGGCCTGGGTGTGGGGTCCTTTATAATTCTAGTAGCCAGCCAAGCGATTATAATGGTGGTCACTAGATGCTTGTGCTGCGGTCAAGCCATGAGTCCTAGCGGCAACAGATCATGGGCAATTTGCTTATTCATTACCAGCTGGTATGTTGCTTAAATCTGATAAATAAAGATGACCTGTTAGGTTAAATTTGTTAATTTAATAATTTCAAAATCTACTTGATGAGATGGTTGAAGGTCCTGATTGTTTTTTTGTTGAACAAATAGTTTCTT
Organism: Vachellia pachyceras; assembly: GCA_025593235.1. Lineage (NCBI taxonomy): Eukaryota > Viridiplantae > Streptophyta > Magnoliopsida > Fabales > Fabaceae > Vachellia > Vachellia pachyceras. The sequence goes on from JANTPZ010003410.1 coordinate 36,336, forward strand.
TTGGGGCTATAGCAATGAAGGTATGTATAATACAAGAAAATCCCGGCTAATTACATAAAAAAAATATGAAGCTTAAAAATCTGATATACATGCCATGTTTATGATGTTATTCATCTGGTGAAGGAATTCAAATCTCATTTCTGCTTCTACACGTCGTTTTGCTGAAATTGATGCTTCAGGGTGACATTCATTATTGCCGCATCATGCTTGCTGGCCGGTTCTGCTAGGAACGCCAACCACACTAAGGGTGGGACTCCCATGCCAACCAACCCTTCATGTGTGACATTGAGGAAGGGCGTGTTTGGCACTGGAGCTGCTTTCATAGTGTTCACAGGGATAGCTTCCGAACTCTATTATGTTCATTTTTCAAAGGCTAACTCTGGTCCGCCTCCCTATGCTAGGGACTCTGGTGTGACCATGGCTACTATGTAGCTCAGTATCATTATGAGAGTCTTGTGTAAGTAAAAGTTGGATACTGTTGGATGTGAAAACCTATTGTTTATGCAGATTTAATTGAATTCATGGATTTTGATTAGTTGGAAAGGATTCTTATTTGCTTAATGCTTTGTGTGTCCATTTTACTCGCAAATCTTGTTCTGTTGGAAACTCTCAGGTTTTAACCCATATGGAGGATCTTCCTACAGTAAATCATTTTATGGAGAGATTGGTATTTTTTGTTTTACTCAGTATACAATATATCACTTAAAAATGAACATCTTTTTATAAGCACATGTATTTTTCTGTTAGAAACAATTGCGTTCGAAGTGTTAAACATTAAACGTGGATTTCTTTTATATGGGAATTTGGATTTGACATATTGCAAAGGAATTAGCATTTTCTACTAAACTCAACTCTTATTTGTGACATTAATGATCTGAAAAATGACTTGTTATCCTAAAGGAATAAAGAGCACCAATTATCATTGTTGTTTTGTGACTGTTATTAGTTTCACATCTGAGATCTGATTGTTTGGGCGGTAGAATGAAGACAGGAATCAGCGCCGGCCTTGGTTAATATTGCCTCATGGGGTGGTCCATTTGACAGCACCCAAAGCAGAACCACATTTTTTCAAAATGGTCCTCTCCTTTCTGCTGACAATTTTCACACCTATGGATATTTCCTCATCAATTAGCCATCTTGGATGCTGTCTATTGTATCATACATAAACAAGTGGGTCTAAAGAGGAAAAAACAAAAGAGAGGAAAAAGAAGTGAAAATCGTTAGCAAATGAGATTCACGATAGTACATTTCGTCTGTGTGTCTCTGTTAATCTTTTGGAAGATTATCAGCATAAAGCAGATGAAGAAGGCGTAGACTAAACTGTTCATGTGGACGTCAAAGGCAGAAGAATCCATCGGATATTACGTGCTTATCTAAGGCGGTGATCTTTCAAGTCTTGACTACTTTTTTAGTCTTTATTTCTTTTTTATTTAAAGGGCAAGCATCATGATTTTCCACTTATAAAAAAGCTTCTATATCATTAGACTATAGGGTTGTTGGTAGCTTATTTATTTTTGTCCATTTAAAAATAAGTAAAAAAATATTGAAAATGTTAAAACGGCCTAAAGCTGGCAGGCTAGGCCCAAACCCTGTGAGTTCAAGACCAAGCTTCAATATTATAGGATATTTTGTACGTATCTAAACTTGCTAACGTTATTTCACCAAAAAAAAAACTTACTAACGTTATGAAACGATAAATGAGATTGAAATCACAATTTTTCACTTATAATAAAATTTTATATTTCACTATGCTGCAGGGTTGTTGGCAGCTTATTTATTTTTTTCGTCCATTTAAAAATAAAATAATAATGTTAAAAACCGTCTAAAAGCCTTATGGCCAAACAGGAATCCTACGAGTTCAAGGGCTAAGCTTTAACATTAGGGGATGCTTTACCAATTGTTGGTAAGCCTAGGGAAGAGGCTAGTTTCTCAATGAATCAATATTTAAATCTCTGTTGAGAGGAGTGTCCAACGGTGTTTCGAACATGCTTGCCTCCGTTTGAAGATACATGTGCTTTAACATAAAAAAAACGTTAGGAGATGCTTTAGAGTAAACAAGCTTTGTAGACTCGAGTTTATCAAGAGTTTACCTATTTTCCAACTCCAAACTATAAGGTCATCTATAATGATTCTAACCTTTTAACACACACCTGCACATACCAACGTAGATTAGGTCTAACAAAAAGGATCAATCCCTCACAATATAACGAATCAAAGTTTAAATTTATGCTAAGAGAGTTCATTTAACACCTGATAGTATCTCAAATAAGATTGTCTCTAGTAGTATGATACCTGTAAAAAAAACACACTTGCAGTGTTGCATATGCTTGATGTCAACACCTATTTTTACCAATGACACTTAACTTGTGCATGTGTCATATATAGAATAGTGGAAATAGAAATATATATATATATATATATATAACGTAAAATCTGCATAAAATTTGAGTATGAGTCATGCCATTTCTATACAGTGTCATATATAGTATGGGACTCCACTGTTACGTGTGCATGTGTACAATTACCTATATAGTATGGTGGTTGAGAATTACCAACTCAACACACCCTCAAATTATTCATTTTAATGTACTAATGGGGAGAAGAGAGCATATATAGTTAGTGATAATATTGCGATAGATTTGAATTTTTTTCATAAAGTAATGCTTCACAAATTACCATTTATGTTGTTTGACTTATTTTTTATATCACAAGAAACATTTAAAATTTTTATTACCTTGAATAAAACTATCATATTATAAAACAAATGACATATAGGTAACAATTTTTTAAGAAAAATATTGATATAGAATTTATTTTATTGCTTGATTTTTTTATTATCATCAATATAAATTAGTACAAGACTTTACCCAAGCCTTTTGCTTCAAAACTAGTAAGAATTATCCCCACTCACAAATAAATTACAAAAGGAACCGCTTGATTTAATCGAAGAACTTACTTTTTAACCACGTGATAAATCGGAGTTTAAATCACATTAAAAAGGAGGCTAACAGGGTGTTCATATATCTAATATTCAATCATGTTTTGAATATAATTATCTTTAATATGATTTATTATGTATTTAGTAAGTCTTTATTTTTTATTTTTTGGTGAAAGTATTTAGTAAGTCTTTAAACTCCACCTTGTTTATAACACAAACTCCATAAACTTTCCTTTATAACAGAAGCTGGCTTCAGTTGATAATCTTGTCGAGACCATGGTTCTGATCCGAATCCTCTTTGTGTAAGGATCTGATCTCGCGCATTTCAAGGAGGACAACCTATTTACCATTCAAACTTTGTACGAAGAAACGTGTAAAAGAATAGCTCTCGAAGAATGCCTTTAGAAAACGACAAAGCATAAACAGTACTTGAAGCTTCAAATGGTGGCCCACCATTCCATACAATGTTCTGCTAAATCAGAACAAAAGATATCAAAACCCCATGTGAACTAAAAGGCCCAGCACACATATTATACCACAGATATAAACACCCCCCCAATCAACAACACTTGTTTCAGGGCCATCAGCCTAAAGATTGATTCTCCCACAAGTGGTGATCGGGTGATGAATCATCACCAATCAAATCCATGTCTTTGCATTCCAAACAATATTCCATGTGAATAAATACAAATATATATGGATCAAAAAATTTATACCACCACAAAAATAAATATGTACTGTTCATATACTTAGTTCTCCATCTGGAATCTTTCCGTCTTCTATAGTCATCACTGTCACAAAGCACTACTGAGATCAGAACTTCTGAATTCAGATTCCTGTCCTGCTGAATAATACCGGGTGGATGATGGGCTAGCTACTTGCATTTGCAATTTAGTGAAGAATGAGAGAATTAATTAATTAACTAGAACTAAGAGGCAATAATGACCAGAGTGGTTACATTAAGGAATTAAAATTAAAAATCAAAGCCCTTCTTTAAGCCTGAAGAAGATGATAATGAAGCTGAAACTTAAGGGAAAAAAAGGACAGCTCCAAATACTGCAAATTCATAGAACTCATCTGAAATAACCAACAACACGAAACACCCCCAATAAACAAAATCTATCAACACTACTACGTGTGTGTGTGTGTATATTCATATTATATGTGTGTGTCAATTAATATATCTGTTACTTCTTCTTCTCTCTCAGGGTTTTAGATCAGAATCATCCCAGGGAACATTGAGGTCAGTTGAGACCAACGAGTCGAGGTCCTCCCATGTCCAGTAGTTTGACATTTCCGTATTGCCTACGACGCTTGTCGAAGGTATCTCCCATGGCTGTGTCTGTGTCTGTGTTGGGGTTGGCTCCTCCATTGTCTTCAACTCGTGGCCGTAGTTGTTACTGTTGTAAACACTTGAGGATCTCAGAGAGGTTGAAACAACAGAGCACGGGTTAGTCTCAAAAGAGCTGGAGCTTGATGAGAAAGGGAAGATAAAGCTCTGGTTTTGATGAGGAAGAAGAGGCAGAGTCGAAGTCAAGAAGCTGCTTGTACAATTCCCAATTCCAAAATCTTTACTTTGCAAGTTTCTGGGGTTCATCAGATTCTGATGATGAGTAAGCAGCAAGGACGGATGTGATGATGGAGGAGGATGAATCAGAGACTGAAAGAGAGAGGCAGATGAGGATGGAGGAAGAGGAAGATTACTTGGCCTTGGCAGTGAACTCTGAATTGCCATGCCGGAGGTTGCTGCGGCGGCGACGGCGGCGGAGGAAGAGATGTTGGGTGTGGATGATTTCTTGACACGTTTGTTTTTGCGGCCACCGCCGACGGGGACATTGCGCAAAGTGCCACCTTTAGTCCAGTGCCTCTTGCAGGTTCTGCAGAAATGTCGAGGCTGAGACTTGTTGTAGTTGTTGTAGTAACAGAACTTGGTATTGGTGGAATCACACCTTGGACACTTCAAAGGCTCCGATGATGATGATGATTGCTGAGACTGCTGAATCTGCTGCTGCTGCTGCTTCCTCATCAATGGAGGAGGCTTTGGAAGATCCAACTTCTGATCCTGCAGCAACGTCTGGTTCCAATCAATCCCACTTCTAGAAACCTGTTTAGAACTCAAGCCCATGATCGATGTATCTTCAATTCAATTCAGATCAAGAAGAGCTAAAACAAGAAGCTAAGGAGATACACACACACATATGTGAAAAGTTAGCCTTTTGATCGAGGGGCTACAAGAGAAATCAATCTAAAGGACGACAAGAGTATGAAATTGCTTGAGTCAAGGAAGAACAAGAAAATTGGAGCTCTATGGAACTGTTTCAACGGAAAAAGAAGGACGAAAGAACTCAGAAGCTGGTGGGAGGAAGAGGAAGAGGAAGTGATGAGCATGTCTTTTTAACGATCAACTCTCTAAATATAATCTCTCTGTATATTGAATAATAATGATGATGATGGTTATGATAATAATAATACTACCTATTAGAGGGAGAGCTTATGTCTATCTGTAAAAAGAGAGGAGAGGAAAAATAGCTGTAACGGGATGAATGAGAGAGGAGTTCAAATCTAGTAACAAAACCTAGGAGTTCAATTTTAGTGTCTGATATGAGTATATTATAGGAAGTGGGTCGAAGAGAGAGAAAGAGAGACTTAACACTTAAGGTGAAGGTGGGGTGGTGGACACGTGGAAGCATATACACCGTTGATAGTGGGAGTGATGTGTGTTTTTGGATGTTAAAGGGACGTGGATATAGATAGATATGCATGATAGTGTAAGAGGTAGCCACAATAATTTAAGTAGACTTAGCTTCCAATACAAAGTTGGTTACACAACATCAAAAAAAAAAAGAAGCATTACGAAGAAGAAGAGGGAGAGATTGATAGGGCAGAGAGAGAGAGAGAGAGAGAGAGAGAGAGAGGAGAGGAGAGGGAGGGACGGAGAGAGGAGGAGGGAAAGTAATAGACTTGGGGCCTAAGATTCTTAGTGAAGCGTAAAAACAGTTGGCAACACGTGGTTTCTTGTGGGATCCACAACGCTCGATAGTGACATGTATAGATATATATATATGTAGTCTTATATATGTATATATGGGCCAATGTCATGTGATGACATGTTGTAAGTTGGGTGTATATGTATGTGTTTGGGTGTTGCATGCACGTGCAAGTCTCTCACATTATT
>JANTPZ010003411.1:0-32854 GCA_025593235.1 Vachellia pachyceras
AAAAGAGCTGATTCTTGTTGGGGCTACTGCTGTGGAAGATAAACTGCAAAATGGGGTAGGCTTTATAATTCCTCATTAATCCATATCTCAGTATTGCAGGTTTGTTCTTCCTCAATCATTTTTAACCTTTTTCTTTCCTTTTGTTTTCTTTTCAGGTTCCCCAATGCATTGATAAACTTGCACAAGCAGGTCTCAAGATCTGGGTTTTGACAGGGGATAAGATGGAAACCGCAATCAACATCGGGTCTGACCAAAAATTATTTAACACACTGTTATTGTATTTCTCTTATCATAATCAGTTTGAGCTACCAAGCATTTTTAAACAAAATAGTCTTTTATTGTGTGGTGCAGTTTTTCTTGTAGTTTGCTTCGACAGGGCATGAAGCAGATCTGCATATCTATTTCAGAGTCAGACTCAGTTGCCAATTTTGACAAAGAGGTACTGATCTTATTGAGTAGAGAAATTCACTTTATGGACATAGTTTCATCTGATATTAGACCTTGTGATTGTACACCCTCAGGCCATTAAGGAGGGCATTTTGAATCAAATCATCAATGCGTCCCAGATGATAAAGTTGGAGACAGATCCACATGCTGCATTTGCATTAATTATTGATGGGAAGACTCTGGCATATGCTTTAGAAGCTGATATGAAGCATCAATTTTTGGGATTGGCTGTTGATTGCGCCTCTGTGATCTGCTGTCGTGTGTCTCCCAAGCAAAAGGCATTGGTATGAGTTTTTTCCCTTTTCTCAATTTTACTTCTGGGGATATTCTTCTAATGTTTGGTATTCTACATATTCGTTGATCATCACTTTCAGTACTGCTGTTTTGTGGAACTTTTGGTATATTTCGCACAACGATACATTTGACTCCTTCAAAGTTTGGCCAGAAATAGTTTAAGCGAGGCTAATTATAAAAAGCTTAAGTGGATCCATAAGTGCAATTTTTCGGTGTTTCGAGAGAAATAGAATAATGTTGCACACTGGTTCTTTCTTATTAACTTATGAATAACGTTGGTGTCAGGTAACAAGGTTAGTTAAAGAAGGCACTGGGAAGACCACTTTAGGAATAGGTGATGGTGCAAATGACGTTGGCATGATTCAAGAAGCAGATATTGGTGTTGGTATTAGTGGGGTTGAAGGTATGCAGGTTAGTGATGTACATTTCGACACTTTCTCCATGGTAGTGTCACTAAAGTATGGCTGCATTCCTAGCTGTTTCATTGCAACATTATATTCAAAGACAACTGAAATTTTACTTGTAGAGCTTCCATTACTGTGTTTTTAAAAGATAGGAACTGATCGTGTATATTTACATTCATAGCCCCATTTCTCAAGATGCTGCGAAGCAAATTTTTCACAATCTTGTCATTTCGTTTCTGTTTATGATATTTAGTAAACAAATCAATGGAGAAGTGAGCATATCATCTCCAGACCAATTTCATAAATTATGAGAAAGTGGAAGTGCCTTGTAGGGGGAAAAGATCAAAGTTTCCTTTATCTAGAAAAAGTTAGAAATTTCTTTCTTTTGGCTTGGGGATTGGTTTAAAAATGACATGTAGAGGAATTATCAACTTTTCAAAATTTAAATTCTGTAAATTTGTATGCTATCCTTCATGCGAGATATGTAAGTACACTAACTTGGTTGGGTTCATTCCCAACCTCTCATCATTAACCTGTTGTAGAGTATTGTAGGTATAACAAGTGATCTCATACCACCATCATTAGAAGTCAAAAAAGTGTTTTTCTATTTCAGAAGCATGTCTGAAATCTAGGATCTCAAACTTTCGACTTATTTTTCAGGCAGTGATGGCTAGTGACTTTGCTATTGCCCAATTTAAATATTTGGAAAGACTTTTGGTAATCCATGGGCACTGGTGCTACAAGAGAATAGCTCAAATGGTGATTGCTGATTGATGTTCACCTTCAATATCATTCTCACCTCTTAGATATGTCTTCAACACACTTTATTATAAATTGAAAATGTTGTTCTATGCATGCAGATATGCTATTTCTTCTACAAGAACATAGCTTTTGGGCTTACCATCTTCTATTTTGAGGCCATGACTAGCTTCTCTGGGCAATCAGTTTACGATGACTGGTACATGATATTGTTCAATGTTGTTCTTACATCATTACCTGTCATTTCACTTGGTGTTTTTGAACAAGATGTTCCATCAGATGTTTGCTTACAGGTTTGTCCTCTTCATAGCATTTCGTCCATTTGAAACAAATGAAACGAACTTCCCAACCTTTATTTACAACGCGATGCTTCTCCTCGCAGTTTCCTGCACTATATCAGCAAGGCCCAAGAAATTTGTTTTTTGACTGGTATAGAATACTGGGATGGATGCTAAGTGGTCTATTTTGCTCCCTTGTTGTCTTCTTATTCAACGTCTTCATTTTTTACGACCAAGCCTTCCGAGGTGATGGCCGGACCCCAGACATGGCAGTTGTTGGTACCACAATGTTCACTTGCATCATTTGGGCTGTCAACTGCCAAATTGCTCTCGTCATTTGCCATATCACATGGATGCAATACATATTCATCATAGGTAGTATCGCCTTTTGGTACATATTCCTGGTGCTATACGGCATGCTTTCGCCAACCTATTCAAAAACCGCCTACCAAATCCTGCTTGAAGTTCTTTCTCCTGCACCAATGTATTGGTTGGTGACTTTTCTAGTAACAGTTACTTGTAATTTTCCTTATTACGCCCATATATGCTTTCAAAGATGGAAAAATCCCTTGGATCATCAAATTATCAGAGAGATCAAGCACTTCAAGAAGGACGTAGAGGACCAACGCATGTGGAAGAGGGAAAGTTCTAAAGCAAGACAGAAAACGAATATTGGATTCAGTGCAAGAGTGGAAGCTAAGATGAGAAATTTGAAGCAGAAGCTGCAGAAGAAGCAATCAACCTTACCTTTCATGTCTTCACCAGATGAAAATTTCAAATAATGTTAACAATTTTGGTTTGATTTCTTTTTCTTCTTTCTTTTTTGAGTACAGATGCACATGATTCTTTGATCGAATTGGTGGGTTATGATTCAGGAGATCATCGAGAAGTGAAGCAGTTGATTATGCTAGGGGTTTGTTGGACTTGCAAAAATGTGACTATCATACAGCAGAAAGAAACAAGGGTAATTATTGTGCTTAGGATTATAGTTGTGAGAAATTACAGCCCCTTGTAAATTTTAAACTATACCAACTACAAGTTAAAGAGTTGCAGCAAATATTTTATATTATTTAAAATTACGTTCACATGTCTCAAATCAGATCGCCTCAAATGATTTAATTTTGTAAAAATATTTGTTTCCTTACCAGCAAAATGTTTGTTAAAGATAGTCTAAAAATTTACAAAATAGAATTATGTGACAATGGTAAATCCGTTGGCCAAGTGAACAATCAACCAGCTCACTTCAAAATAGTGTTGCCTTTGGTTCTTCATGTTGTAATCAATATTTACATTAACATTTGATGTGATTTGTTTAGGGGTATTTTGATAATGGACTAAGGCAAATGAATTTAAAAAATTTCGTACAAATAATCAAATGATTACTTGAATGTGTGAAAAATAATATTAAAAGCAAGTTAATCAATTATACAACAAAATAGAATTTACTTCCTCGCGTAATGCATATGTAGACTTTATTTCATTGTATTTAAAAAAGATGTCATATCATAATCACCATCAATACAATATATCTACATAACTGGTCCCAACACTATATTACAAAATAAAGTTAAAATTTAATGGTGTAACAAAAAAAAGTTAACATTTAATAGTAAATCAACAACTATTGCTTAGTGGAGGTAACTATTTTCCGTTCAAAGAAAGTGTACTTAATGTCAGAGAGAGAGAGAGAGAGAAGAGTTAAAACTATTTACATTTTAAACAAATACATATTTAGAATGTTAATGAATCATTTTTGTTGGGCAAAAAAGGGGAAAATTATCCGGAAGCAATAGAATTAACTATAAAATAGTCCCAAAGATTCATAAAATTACCATAAGGTTTAAGGAGTAGTTGTTGATATTGTTAATGAAGGTTAGTAAGGTTGTTAGTGACAACCTCAGCAACTACTTTTGTGACCTTATGATAATTTTATAAATCTTTGGAACTATTTTATGGTTAATTCTGTTGCTTGGGACCTCTGCGTAATTTTCCTAAAAAAATTCAAGCAGTTCACTGGCTTGAGATGATAGTGCCACGTAGATGCACAAGAATAATGGTTCATTAAAGCCTAAACTGAAGGTTAGAAAAAAAAAAAACTCTTTATATCAGCAGCAACAATAATAAAGCTTAAATTCATGAAAACGTCGTCGTTTAGACTTTAGGAGTCTCTGATTGATGAATAGGGAAGGAATAGCGCAAAAGGAAAAATACAGCGTCAGCTCAGGTGCGAGAAAATCTGTAACGATTGGATCAAAGCGCCATGGCGCTCCCTCTGGGGTTTTCGCCTCCCACTCTTCATCCTTCGCCGTACGAACTTCCATAAGCACAACTCCTTTCTGTTCCTCCGTTTCCCCTTTTCCTCTTTCGTTATCAGCTTTCGATTTTCCTGCTGCAATGTCTACTTGAAGTGGTTGGTGTTTTGTTTCCAATTTCCATTTCTGAAGAAAATTTCTTTTCTAGGTGTTATATATTGCAAACATTTCTTTTTGATGACTTAATTCCAGGGTTTTGGTCTGATCGTTGATCAAATTTTGCTGGATGGAACCTCGAGTTGGAAACAAGTTCCGTCTCGGCCGGAAGATTGGCAGCGGATCGTTTGGAGAGATCTACCTCGGTGAGTTCTGATTCCTTTAGCTTGTAATTTGTTCCCTTTTTGCTGGGAAATTCTGAAATTTTGTTGATTTCCATCTTTTCTTGTTGCCAGGTACTAATATTCAGACAAATGAAGATGTTGCAATTAAGCTTGTGAGTACCCTGAACTACTTGAATATGCATTTCTTTTTTGAAAATTCTTTTGTTATCGGAAAATATGGTATTTTAGTTTATAGATAACCTTCAATGCGTAAAACGTCTTGCGCCTTTGTTTAAACTCAGTACTGATATGTTAATTCAGTTTTTTTAGCATTCCGGAATATTTTATTTGGAAATGTAGATGATCGTAGTGTCATACTGTAGTATTAGACACGTGTGTAAAATTCAAGTCATAAATCTGATTTACTTTTATAATGCATTATGAATGCGCAGACCAGTATGCTTAGCTTTTGGAGAATTTGATGAGGAATGTTTACACTTACAGGACAAAAAGAGATGATTGTAATACACTACAATGCATTTTGTTCAGAATCTGTTCGTGGTTGTCTCATTGTATTGTAGTGTGCATAATCAGTTCTGGTAAAGAGAGGAGTTTGCCAATAGGTTTAAGAGTTTTATGCTTTAGTACTGCAGTTGCATAAGACAGAAGACTGTCTCTTGCATATCTGATGTATATCTTATTATTCTAGATTCTGGGGGATTGATATGAATTTCAAGTTTATAATTATCTGAATATTTTGTAGATGGCTTTTTGTTCATCCAGTATATTGGCATACGGTAATTGTAGCATTGATTTTCACCTGATGGACTTTATCTATGGCCCGAACTTAATTTCTTGGATCCTTTTCTTCATGCTGTGCTTTGTTTTATTACCAGTTCTAACTCTCGTACAACTGTCTGTGTTTCATTATGTTTGTTGTTAAATTCACTGACGTTAGTTGACTTCTTGGAGAACTATTTTAGGGATAAGGGTTGTGTTTTAATAAAATGTTTTCCTCCAATTTGCCTTTTGACTCAGGAAAATGTCAAGACCAAGCACCCCCAACTGTTGTATGAATCGAAGTTATATAAAATACTACAAGGAGGAAGTAATGACTCTTGTCACAATATTTCTGCCTGCTGGATTGTTTTGACTGTCACAGGATCCATGTTATTCACTTAGCTTATAACAATTTCTATCTGACTACCTGTATTTGACAGCTGGAATCCCAAACTTAAAATGGTTTGGAGTTGAAGGAGACTACAATGTGCTTGTGATGGATTTACTGGGGCCTAGTCTTGAAGATCTATTCAATTTTTGCAGTAGGAAGTTGTCCCTCAAAACTGTTCTGATGCTTGCTGATCAGATGGTAGGGTTCCTACACCATTGAACATTTGTTTTATTATCTTGCATTTTCAATTATTTTCCCTTTGCTAAATGTGGCAACCATGGACTATTTTCAGATAAATCGAGTTGAATTTGTCCATTCTAAGTCATTTTTACATCGTGACATCAAACCAGACAATTTCCTCATGGGTTTAGGGAGGCGTGCTAATCAAGTATTACTTTAATGCTAGTTTATTTATAATTATTTATTACCTTGTATCATCGGTCATATTTTATATGGATGTATAATTTTCAGAGTTATCCCTCTTGTAGGTGTACGTCATTGACTTTGGTCTTGCTAAGAAATATAGAGACACTTCTACTCATCAGCATATTCCTTACAGGTAATTATTCTTATTTAAATTATATATAATGGGGCTGCTATGTTGTGAACCTATGTTTATTATATCCATTGGTAATTTGACCTCTGAGATGTGCACGTTTGCATGCTTGTAATGCATTTTTATATATTTTTTATTATGAATATCTTGAACGCTTTTTTAACTATTCATATTGATATAACATGTGTTTTCGGAGACCTCAAGTATTAGTGTACTTCTGTGTGTGATAATTTAACACTTTTAATTTTTGCAGAGAGAATAAGAATTTAACAGGAACTGCAAGATATGCTAGCATGAATACTCATCTTGGAATTGGTATTTATCCTGTAAAATATTCCCTTTCTTTTGCATTCGTTGGTGGTAAGCTGGTTGGTGGTTCTGATTTTGGATAATGTCCTTTTATTCTTTGATAGAGCAAAGCCGTAGAGATGACTTAGAGTCACTTGGATACGTTCTTTTGTATTTTTTGAGAGGAAGGTAAACCTCTTGTGCCTGTGTTACCACTTGTACCTCTTTTCCCTTCTATGCATTAAATTTTGACATGGTATTTCTATAGCCTTCCTTGGCAGGGACTGAAAGCTGGCACTAAGAAGCAAAAGTATGAAAAGATCAGTGAGAAGAAGGTGTCTACTTCTATAGAGGTAAAATTGTCTGCTAAGACTGTTTTTGTACTTGTTAGTTGTAATCAATATTTTTAGAGTAACTGAATGTGGACTACTTTTTCTTTAGGCTCTCTGCCGTGGGTATCCATCAGAATTTGCATCATACTTTCACTATTGTCGATCCCTTCGGTTTGATGATAAACCTGATTATGCTTATCTAAAGAGGCTTTTCCGTGATCTTTTTATTCGTGAAGGTTTGAGGCTTTTTCTAACTATAATTTCTATGCAATTTGTGGATGCTAAGTTGTTATTGGTGATCAATCATATTTCATTTTAGATGGTTTTATTAATTATTTCCTGCCATTATTGTTTTCTGGTCTCGCCAGGATTTCAGTTTGATTATGTCTTCGACTGGACCATTTTAAAATATCAGCAATCTCAAATTGCCCCTCCTGCACGTGGTATTGTAAGTGATATGTGCGACTTGGTCGTTCTCTTTGCTTGTTGACAGTAGGTAATCTTAGTAGAAATGTTGTTTGCAGGGTCCTGGTGTTGGACCAAGTTCTGGCATGCCACCAACGGTTGCAAATGCTGATAGACATTTAGGTATATAAGTATATTTTTATATTGTTTTTTATTTTGTTTCTTCATTGATCTATGAAGTATTTTTATTGAGATGTCTTCAATGAAAACACCTTGAAGAAGAGCAAGGCTACTTATTCTTTTACTTGTTTAGCTTTTACCATCTTGGTGAGTGAATAAAATTTATGATATCTATGAAATGATTTTACAAGGTTATGTTGATCTATGCTTGGTGTTGATTATTTTGTTTTGTGATTCATTATTGTGTGTTTCACTGAATATTGACTTGATTTTAGGTGGGGAAGATGGTAGGCACACTGGTTGGACTTCATCAGATCCAACTCGGAGGAGAAACTCTGGACCTATTGCAAATGATGGCATTTTGCCAAGACAGAAGGCCCCAGTTGCAAATGACTTGACCGGTTCTAAAGATGTTACGGTGTGTATGTTTGACTACCGGGGATTTTCTTTTGGGTGTATTTCTTGAACAATGTTGAAGTATTGGTAATTTATTTTTACTTTGGATAGGAAAAAAAAACAGAACTTATTGAATAGAAGAGATGAGCTTTACAGAAAGGAGGGCAAAGAGTCCTCTGAAATAAAAGGAAGAAATTGAGCTCAAAACAGCTGTCAGATCCCTTGGCATATCCACATAGGAAACCCTCCTATAAATGAAAATCATTAGCTTTAACCCACGAAGGCTTGAAGAACTAAGAATCTTATTTCCTGGGCAATGAGAACAACCCAAGTTTTTTTTTGTGACATTAAGTAAGGAAACCTGATCGGGTTAGATGCTTTATGATCATATTGCGATTTCCTATGTATAAATTATGCAGTTGTCAAGCTCCAATGTCTTCCGGTCAAGTGGATCACAAAGGCGAGGCGCTGTTTCTGGAAGTCGTGATGCAATTTTGGGCAGTGAGACTGAACCCTCTCGCCCTCTTGCTGTGGATGCTAGTCCTGGAGCACTTCATAAAGTCTCGGGTGCTCAAAGAGGTTCGCCTATTATACCATCAGAACAAAGCCGAGTTTCATCTGGAAGGAACATGTCAAATGTAAAGAATCTTGAGTCAACACTCAGAGGTATTGAGGGCCTGCATTTCAATGATGAGAGGGAGCAGTATTAGCAGCTGCCTCTCCACCTTGTCTTTCCTGTAAATTCTGAAAAAGTTTCATACTCTTTCACGTGCTTTACTCAATGGAGTGTTGTCTGTGCATTGTTGGAAGAAAGCTGCAACAAGTTGGGAAGTCACTTTAAGAAGTATACAATAAAGACATACTTAGGTGGATTCCTGACGATCTCTGGCCTGTTAACAGGGCTTCTTGTTAATACTGCTAATGCACTTATATTGGCTTTGTGTCATCTTTGCCATGTTATCTCTTCAATTTCTAATCATGTCATCTGATATCTGTCAAAATTTGGATTTAAACTATTATAATGTAAAGACTTATAAGTAGGAGAATGCGAAAGATTTTGTGATCATCATGCAAGATGTGAACATAATTATGGGTTGAAGGTGTCTTGTTTGTATGACCTTTTGACCTTCAAGTATATTTTGTTCAAAAAATTGATCAACCTAGGCGTTATTTTTCTCTATTCAGTGATGATTGCCTCACATATTGCTATTTATCTTAACTCTATATTGATTAGCCTTTTACCATATCACATTGATTTTCTGGGGTTTGACTACTACAACCTCCTTTGTTTGGAGGTGTTCCCTCGCCCCTTGGTTGTTCTCCTGAGTTCCTTGGAGAGAATTGTTTTTGTGCCTTTTGGGCATTAATCTCTAATCTACCAGGATCAGTTTCAACTTTCAAGTACCAGGGTTTGATTGTTGGTCATTTGAATTTTTCCCCTGAAAGAATATCATGGGTTACTTACACCAAGAGGTTTGTTTAATTGTATTTTTTTGGCCAGAATTCCAGGTTTGATTGGCTTTGTTTTTACAAAACATTACCTCCGGTATTAAATGTAAGATCTAGTTTATAATGCAAATTGTATCACAAACTAAATCTTGATTGGAGGTAGTATTTCTTAGTTGAGACTAAAAGCTCCTAAAAATTCGTTGGCATTTATACGTGTAGTTAGGGTTGCTAAATGTCACGGGTTTAGTAATTTACTTGATGAAGCACCGTGCGGCCTAGTAAGATTAGCTCAAATCCTCACTCGGAACTTGCTAGTAAACCTTTCAAAGGTTTAGCTTAGGTTGAGAATTAAGGAAGTCTTAAAGAGAGAACTTGAGAGAGATGGAGAATTGGGAGAATGCTTTGTATTGCTCAAATGCTTGGTTATTACAAATGGTCCCCTTGGGGGTATTTATACTACTCCACCTCCTCAATGGACGGTGGAGATCGTTTCGATCTAAAGGCTCCTATTCACCTTCCAGAATTCTCTCCTAAAATATGTAGATATTTACACATTGAATTTACACATGTGAAAAATGTGTGGAGAGTTCTCGAATGGCTAAGTATATACAAGAGATTTCTAGAGAATTCTAGAGTTCTCTAGAGTGATCCGTGACATAAGGCATACGTTTAATTGAAATAGCATATCGTCGCATCATATCTTTACCATTGTATCTGTGAATCCTTCTTGCATATTGAAGTTCTAACACCAATAGTCTTGTTTGGTTAGCCCGTTTGGGTAACCAAAATCCATTTCTGCGCTTACCGAGACAAAATTTCTTTCACATGTTTACCTCAAAATTTGTGTTCATTTTTCTAACGGGCTATCCAAACAAGCTCAATAGGCTCTGCTCCATTCGATGTCTTAATTTTAATCAAGTTTTATATAATTTGAAAGTCGAAGTGGTAGCATAAGTTGTGTTCATAAGTTATTTTAGCTGAACTCATTTTGATTTGAGTGTCGCTTAATTATGAAAAATAATATACTAGAATTTTGTGATGAAACGAATTAAAATGGAAAGGTTTCGTTCTGTACTAAACAGATTTGTCAACTTCATCAGTAAATACATTATAAAGCCGAGATGGGGACTAAAGATCAACCGAGTTGTTATGGCATTACACAATTAATGGGCTAAATCTAAATGCCTATAAAATGTTTCTTTTCAAGTACTGATTTTTTTAAGTACAATATTAAATTTTGAATTGAGAAATCGATACCAATAAATAAGTTTCGTTTCTTCAATAATTTATCTTCCCCACCCCCCACAAAAAAAAAATCCTCCTGTGATCATTTTGAGGCGAGAGAAAAGGAAAAAAACAAATAAATCTAGGAAGGACAATATTCTCTGGTGAACTGTGGGTATTTTTCTTCAATCCTCTATGTAATTCATGATAATTATTCTGTTTATAAATGTTTTACTTCCAATTTGATAATTTTATGTAACTATTTCAAAAAAAAATTGAGGATCCTTATTATTCATTGAGTTGCACTTGTGTTATCATTACTTATTATACTGATACATACCAAAAAGAAATGGAAATTATAATCCTGGTCTGATTTGTTTGAAAACACTTATTAGAAGTACTAGTTTTCAAGCACCAACTCATCGATGTCAGGGAAATCATTTTCCTGTGTAGTATTATTAATAGCCAATTTCTTTTTAAATTTTCTGAGAAAGGAAGGCAAATAAGATACTAATGAAATTCTGCCCCATATCATACGATCAAAATGTATTGACATCTTGTCGGGCAAAAAAAAATGTATTGACATCTTGGTGAAACAGATTAATATTGGAAAGCATATATCAGGATCAGATGTTGAAACAGAGCAGAAAGATGTCAATCCCCAAAAACCCAGTTAGCTTCAAAAAATAGTTAATATTAAAATTAACCCCTAAAATAATATTTAAAAAAAAACTCTAGTTCAAAGCATGGAAGTATAGAACCATACTCCAAAAGCTGACCTGAAAATTACCAAAAGTGGCAATTCCATACATAAGCATGATTGTTCATGAAACTACACACATTACACGGGAACATTTTTTTGCTTAAAACAGATTCAGAATTTAAAGAAAGAGCAGTAGAAACTGATAAATACCCATTAATCACCACCATCCATAGATCACATGGTTGCAAGAGTTCTTGATCCACCTGCAGCTTTTCCTCAGAGATCCTTTCATTTTCCCTTCCATGTCATACACTCTGTAGCTAGCAACTCTCTTTTTCCTCTGCATTTCTGGGTCACCGAAGCTCCAACTTTTTGAAGCTTTCTTCACTTTCTTCGTCTTTCCCTCCTTCTGATTACTATAATTTGCACTGTAGCTCCTCAGATTTTGCATGTTTCCTGGGAATCCCATCCCTCCTGTGTTGTTGCAACTTTCATCTCTGCATGATCTGGATCTGAATTCCATGGTGCAATATCTGCAAAGAGGAAATTATTCAGATTGCAGAGGAAAATGGGAAAAAAAACAGAGTGTATGTCTTTATGAGGCGAGAAAAGTGGGAGGAGGAGGGGGAAAGTGAAGAATGATTGATGGGTTTGCTTTTTATGTTTTTTCTTTTCTCTCTCTGTCTTTTTCACTGAGTTGCGTTGCGATTGTTTATTACTCTACCTTTCAAGATTTGCTTAATATAATCAGAATCTTCCATGAATTAGGAATCGTTTGAAGAAGATGATGATGTTATTATTAGTGTTCTATCTTGATGAGTTTGTGGGGTCCAGCGACACATTCTACTTTGCTTAACGCTGCAGAATTGCATGAAAGGTTTTGCCTTTTTGCGTTTTTGTTTTGAACTCGATTGGGTTAGCGACACGTGGATCCTTATTATCGATAGTAAAATATTTGGAAAAGCACAGAAAAAATTATAAGGACGAGAAGAACTTGAATTCGATTACCCAGGAAATTACTAATGAAACTTTTAAACAATGATTTTTAATCGATTTTTTTTTCAAATTTTAAAGCTTAAAAATAAATCTTAATTTATGAGTTGTGATAAGGTAAATTTTAAGTTGATCAAAAGAGAAGGTAACTTTTAATGAATTTTACATTTGTTAATATTAATACATTATTTGAATTATAATCATGGAGGATACTTAAATCAAGTTTTTATATCAATTACAATAAATTTTCTAATCACACAGTCATGTATCTAATTTTTTTACTATGGATTTATAATTAGCTTATAGTATTTTAAAAATAAAACACATAACCATTTATGATTAAAAATCTTGACACAAGTGAGAGACTAATGCAAAACGAATATATTAAATAAGGAGTGACGGGTAAAAATTTAAGAGAGATAAACGTCAAGTATATTAATCTCATTTAAATAATAGATCATGGCCGGATTTTACAAATTATCAAATAAACGATATTCTTTTCCAAACTTTTGTTGGTAAATTTCTTTTTATTTATTTATCATATTACATGCTTATTTAGAAAATAATTGCATGATAATTATTAGTTTCACAAAATACAAACTTATGGATCACCCTGACTCTCTTGTTGATACTTCTAAATTTACAAAATTATGATGATGGTCTGAGTATGAGTACAATAAACCTGCTTTTCAAAATTTTCTTTTCTAAAATTTGTTTTTAGTTTGTATTGTATGCATTCATATGTTCTTATTTATAAATTACTTTCAGCATATATTAAGTTCTATTAGTGTTGTTTTAAAATCTAACAATGCTTCAAATTTAACCCTGTTTCCTATGCAGTGTAACCTATGAAAACAAAATCAATATAATAATAAAAGAAGTAATAATCTAAGCTAAAATGTTGTTGTAAGTTTTACGTTAAAAATTGTTAAGATTTGTCCTTGAACTTTTTGAAAATTGGATACTTCAATTACAAGTAATTTTCCCTTAACTTTTTGTTTTGTTTTCAATGAAAACATGTGAAATGGAATTTATGGAAGTAAGTGAGCAAAATCTTTTTTTTGGGGGGGGGGGGAGTTGGCCAAAAAAAGTAAGAGAGAGAGAGAGAGTTGGCAAAAAAAAAAGTAAGAGAGAGAGCCATTATTATGGGTTGATAGAAATGCAAAACACTGATTTTGAGTTGGACATTGAGGTCCACTCAAGGAAAATTTTCAAGTTTAGAAAACTTCTTTTAAAAAAAAGCAAAAGAAAAAAGAAAAAATCTTAATAGGAATTATATTATAATAAATCTATAATAAATTAAATTAAAACATGTGAAAAACCTGATGGTTCCTCATCTAATCCCTTAACCAAATTGGAGGGGTTTGATTCTTCCATTAGATATGAAAAAACATTTATGATCAGTCACTTTACCTTTAATTAAAGGATCAGGTGGTATTCAGATTAGTCTGGAACCGTTGATACATCTTAAAAATTGCTTACCCTCAGTTCGATGATCTTAACAAAACAAATATCAACAAGTTCTTTATGTTGGTAGAAACATAACTAAAGTTATGGTCATGCAAAAATCGATTTAAAAAATATGAAACTTTCACTGAAAACTTTTAATAAAAGTTAACTTGACTGACTTTTATTAGTGGTGGAAAAATTAATTCAATAAATAATAATGTTAGCAGCATTGAATTCAAAAATGAGCTTCCTAAAACCTTTGGACCAAACAATTAGTAGACTGTAAAGACTTTTTCAGGCTTCAGCTTCCAAAGCATTGCATGAGCCTTGATGACCAGAAAGGCATGGATAAAAGAACTACTTCTGCAAGTTACCATGTTCATGACCTGTAAATAATACAACTCCTTATATTTTTTTATATTAAATTTCTTCATTCTAATTATCTCAGATTTTTACACGCAATTTGGTATGGGTATAAATACTAAACTTGCAGAATGATATGGACTTGTTCTCCTCCATAATGCAAAGCATTTTTCTTTTTATTGAGAGGTTGGATTCAATACCTGAGCTACAAACATTCCATTATTGAAGAAACTTGCTTTCAGAGTTTTGTGAAGAATGAAACTTAAAATGTAAACTTCACATAATACATATTTGTGATTATTTAAAAGTAGTGATAAAATACACTTTTGAATATATATATATATTTATATGATTGCTTTTGTCTTTCTGTAAAAGCTTTACTTTCAAGTTTTGTAGGCCAAATGCATGTTGACATGCATAATAAGTAGGACCTTGTTGGAAGAAAATTTGTAAAACATAATCGAAAGATGCAAATTTTGCTTTTGTAAAGTATTTTAATTTTTAAATCATAGCTCCTTTACAATGAAATGTCTATTTTCAAGAATTTCCGATTCTGAACAACAAGCCATGCGTGTGTATGTAAAACAAGAGATATTCGTAGTTCAAATCTGAATCGGAACTATCTTCTCTCAAAACAATTAGGATTATAAGCATAGTGAGACGAAATAACAGAGAGAGGTTCTAACTGTACCCCCACACCAGGTCGTGCAGCACTCTATTTCTAACAATTTGTATACTTATCAGCACAGATATTGAATCAAGAGTAGAGAGAGCAAGAGGAAGATGAAAAATCAAAGAAAGAAACTCAAATCTCTTCAAATCTTCAAAACTTAACTCAATCTCCACCAAGAAGCAAGCTCTAGTACAGCAACATACTCCCAATTTTGCTCTCCAAATGCTTAGAATAGCGGCCATCCACAAGTTGAAGGCTTTAGAACCAAGATTTTGCTGACTTAGTGCTATTGTGCATTTTGCTGTCAACGACTGCGCTGCAGTGCAACTATTTTGAGCTGCGGTGAAGTTTGTCTCTGTTTCAAAGTGCGTTGCGGCCATGATAAATTGCACTGCAGCTCAATTTTCCTCTGTTTCACTTAAGCTACATCTAACATATAGTGCTTTGCTGCTCATTTTGCTTTTGGAAAATGAGTTCTTTAAGCTTAAATGAAGTGCTTTGCCCTCATTTTGTTCCTCTTTGATATCCCAAATGTATTTTGAAATCAACTTTGACATTCAAATGCTTCCAAGGCATTTCCAAATAGCTTGAAGCATCTAGCTCTTCTTCAAAATTATATCCTGTAAAAGGATCAACTTCATAAACATATAATTAACAAGGATGACTATCAAAATGTCGATAAATATATTAAAAAATGTATAAAACACAAGGTAATATGTTGAAATGACATGAAATCTTTGGGGTTAACAATAATTGACATTTTTTTCAACCCGTTTGATCCTACCGTAATAAAGAATACAAAACTTGTGAAGATGCAGAATTTCTTATCGGTAATATAAAACTTGAATGATTAATTTAAAGAGATTAAGATAAATGAATTAGTATAAAGAATTCATATTTATCATTTTTCTGCAAATTAATTTGCTTTACATTTAAATTGATGTATAATCTACAATGATATAAATAAGTATTTAAGAGAGATCATGTGATACATTATAATTAAACAGCTCATTTAACTTCAGTAATATCCTATATTATTCAATTTGGTTTTATATTAATTATATTTATCATTAACAAACAAAGTTTAATCGCATTAAAAACTAACCATAGTAGAATATAAACAAATTTGAAGATATACAGTGGTTAAAAAAAAGACTATGCCTCAAACATGACATTTTGCTACGTTAAATTGGGATGTCACAGGTGAGGCTTACAAAACTTCTCTATCTCTTTTCATCTGTCTGGTTTTTTTGCATGCAGAGAAACTGCATCTATCGCATAATAATGTCACGAGTGTTTTGACCCATGTCACCATGTGTAGCTGAGACAGTACGATCGGTGGGCCAGTCAACCTTGCGCCTAGTGTTCACAAAGATGACATACTGGGTGATAGCCAGTGTCTCGTAAAGATCACATAATGTCTCTAGCTTCCAGTCTTCTCTGTCAACATTGACATAAGACTGCTTGATCCTTCAAGTGTCAGTTCATCACGCTTCACCAAGATTCTCACTGGTTTATTCATAAACTTTCTGGTAATGTCAAGAGCTTCTGGTGGCAATGTATCAGAAAACACCCCAACCTGAATTTTACCAGACAGCAGCCGGAATATGTCATAGATCTGCAATACCACCAACCAAACTAATTAATAATGTCAAACCTGAGAATAAACTGTTGCCATCTAACAGAAATTATAACATAAAACCTTGATCTCTATTATGTACTTAACTCGTATGTTCACTATAAGAGTTAGATAATTAATTTACAAATATTAATAAAAGTAGCTAAACTAGTTATTTGTAACAACTGTATGTTAGTTTCTCTAAAACACCCAGTTTCTCTAAAACACCCTCTAATCATGTGTATTATACTCAATGATGAAAACCCCCTTACTATGCTCAATAAATGTGAATACTTTGAGGGAAAAATTATAAATTACAGAGATAAATTTGATTGAAATATTATATTTAAGAGTAAAATAAACACATTGTATAACTTTCATATTTAGGATCGTAGGGAGTAGTTAGTTTGTGTCATGTCTATGCAATGCGTGGACGGTTGCATGCTTTACACTAGGTTGGTTGTCATCAATATATAATTCCTTCAAGGAACATTTGGTGTTAAATCTCCCCTTAATCATGCATTATCATGTACATATTTCAGAGACTGAAACTCCAAGGATGATGACAGACAACTAATGTTAAAACAATGACCATTCATGTGATAAGCTATTGGAAATAAGATAGTTCACAAACCTGGTCCTTGAAATCATGTGAGAGCATTTCATCTGCTTCATCCAAGACAAACATCTTTATGTGATCTCGGCGAAGAGGCTGCCTTCGTAGCATGTCACCGGCTTGGAGAATGCGTTGATCTTCACGTACACCCCACCCCCCCCCCCCCCAAAAAAAACACAAGCATGAACCCTCAGGCCAAGTTAATCACCAAGAGCTCTCATGACTTTCTATTTGGTGTGCTAGCCCCCTAGTTGGTCCCAAAACCAAGGCCTGGCACTGAACTAATCCATAAGCTGTTGCAAGATTCCAAAGCAGAAAGCGGCTGTTTTCCCAGTCCCAGATTGAGCCTGTTGAATCACATCAAGACTTTTGCATGAAGGAATTGCGGGAGGCCTCTCAAAACCTTTAAAACAAGAATAATATATTCAATGAGGCCCTATGAGACAGAATATAGCAAGTATTATATTTCTGATTGTTTTCCTTTTCAAAAAAATACATCACTAATTCACTCCCATTGGTCATTTCTGCAATCATCTTGTCAGCATAAGAAAAGCTAAGCCGAACTACATTTTTTCAGTGGAGTTATTACAACGCCAGCCATCCAGCACCAATTATAATTATTCAAGTACATGTTTTGCTTTCATGTTGAAAGCCATCAAAAATTATGGTTTTAGTGATTTCCAATGTGAAACCAATCGCACTTTAAATACTACGCATTTATTATTGAACTTGTTTCAAATTCCTTATCCTAGATAGGCCAATCTTACTAGTAAAAGGTAGAAGTGGGAATGAACAATATAATGTAAAATTAGATGCTAGTGTCACAAACTCTTTCTTGCCAAGCTGCAAATTGTGAAATAAATATTCTAGAACGATCACATGCATAAGAAAATAGATTGATGATAACATATAACAGCCTTGTAAGGAATTTACAGTGAAAAAGACTTCAGCTGCTAAATATTGCATACCACAAGCACAAATGCCTCTTGAAAGATTTTCTCGTAACCCCATGGTATCAAAAGTGTCGTCATGAACTTCATCATATGTCGTGAAGAATTCTTGTCCATCGGTAGAAAGTCTGAGAAACCCATTTGCAAAACACGTCAAATTACATGTAGGCATTCAAATGATTAATCGGTCCAAGCATTACATCTTGCAGGGACTTACAATTCATTCATCTTAGCATCATTTATTGACGACAATCAAAGTGACTAAGTGAGCTCCTTCTGGAGCCAGACCTGCCATCACTGCAATAAAGCGGGGGCAAAAATAAGTAATCAAGTAATCTGAAAAACTCCAGAAAAACTAAACCAGGTAACAAAAGGAGGCTCAAAAAGTTATTTTAAAGCAGCAACAAGTCACAGAATAGTAACTGATTTTATTCCATTTTTCTTTCAATGCAGCCATGTTGAACATAAACTCATACCAATTGACACTCCTCCAAGATTCATGTTCAAGGAAGCAATCAATATGAATTTCTCTCTTTTTGTCAACGGACTATCATTTATCCAATCAAAATAATACATATCTCTAAGCAAAAATAAGATTCCAATGTAAAAAAGCATTTAGCCACTTCCTGTGGCTTCATTTATTAAGTATAACATAATACTGCGATTAAGTAACAAGAACGCATCATCCTGCTAATGCCACAAAAGTATAAACAACTATGCACGAACGCAAAACCCACAATTATCCAAGAGCAAGAGCTTTTTCACGTAATATTATCGTCCCTTAAGACCTATGGAAATAAGCAATCAGATCAGCCCCAGATTTCAGAATCAAAGCCACTAACTTACAAACGAATGCAGAGGTCAATGTAAAGCATCAAGGTTTTTTTTTCACATCATTGAAATATATTAAATTGAAAACTAATACCAGTTCCAATCCTTTATACAAAGATTTCAATGACTAATTTATGGATATTAAAAAATTTGTTGAGTTAATTATTTGTAATAAACATGTGTTGATTTTTTTAAATTACACTGTTTAATGATGTGTACTAGTGCATTAAAACTATCACCAGTGAGGGCCTCTTTAACTTGCACAATTAAATAAGGATATTTAAATGGAAAAAATTATAAATTTATGAGATAAACAGGTTAAATCATTATATTATTGTACGAAAACAATTAGAATGGAAATGACAAAAAAATAAGGTACAAAATTAGAATGGAGTGTTCATTAGTGTTCTAAATTAATTTGTACTTCATTTAACACTTTAAAGTAATTCTTAGCAGTATTTAGTATTTCAGAATATTCATCGGTACATTTTTATTCCTAAGGTATTTTTTTTATCAACAACGTCCATTCTAAATTTAAGATACCCACGATTATTGAAAAAAATACAAGATAAAGTACCTATTTAATTCTTTAAGTTAATATCAAATTATGTTTCAATCCCTTAAATTTAAATACACTTTTAATTGTTTTATCTTATAACATTTAGTTTTTTTAACAGAATATACATATTCAACAAATTTAAACTATGACCATACAATTTAATACTGATAAAATATCTTTAAATTATAGTTATTAGTATAATATTTTTTGTATTTTAAAATTTAATAATCTTTTTTCATCAACTGAGTCAGCATTTCTTGGTTTATCTCAAACTGAAGATTCGTAAACTGCGATATAATAAAGTAAAATTCCAAAACGATGGTATAGTTCCTTCTTTGCAGGCCGGACCCCCAACGCTTCTGTCAGACCCATTTTCCGATTCGTCCAAAGTTCTCTCTGACGATTTGATCTCGCGATTACGAGCTAGAGGAAGCTCGGAGGTGTTGGGCTCAAAATCACAATCTTCTCACCAGCTGCAGTTTGAGGTAATCGAGTCCTTTTCCATTTTGTGTCTCCATTGAAAATATACTCTTGCAGTTCTTTCCTTTCCTTTGAAAATGAAGGCAAACGAAAAGGGGCACATCGCACTACTATTTCTGCCGCTGCTTTAGATTTAGAACAGTTTCTGTTTTTATGATTTCGATTATGTACAAACAATTAATCTAAATTGTGTCTGTACGTTCTCTTTGGTTAGATCTTAGTCGACATTTGATGTTGCTGCTGGATTTGTGGACAGTCCAAATTTGACCCGTCTTCTGCCTGCATATTCGAAGTAGTATAGGAATAATTTTGTTAAGCTCAATCGCTGGAAGCTATTTTATTGTTTGTATTATATAGTGTGGATTTACTCTTACCTTTTGCAAAAGGAACTGAATTTCATCTTTAAATCTGAACCAGTATGGTTTGTTGTGTTCTTATTGACATTAAGAACCCAAAAAGTTTCTCTTGTACTCAAGACGGTGGCCTCTATACCCTATTGTTCTAGTAAAAAACATAATTTTATTATAGAATATAGAGCATTAACTACTTAAGCTGAAACAGGGAAAATCCCACTCTTCATGATCATGAGAGAAAAGGTCCATCGTTTAGGAGGTGATGCAATGACTGATCTTTTAGTTGTAGCAGCTGAGTCTTCTGAATGGATGATCTGTTTTCCTTTTATAAGTTGGTAGGTCTCCAGTCTTAGATGCATTTTAATACTGCACCCATTTATATGACCTTTCGACAAAAGTCCCTGTTGGAGTTTTCGTTGGATGGAGAATTTAGTTCCTATTTGCCAGCTCAGAACTTATCTTCCGATGACACTTCCACATTGTAATAACTGAGGTTGGATAGATTTATCAACATTTGTAAAAACTACTGCTTCACTCTATCCCAAAATAATCTGCAGATTAGTTGCTTTTTTTAGCAAAAAGGAAAGGACTATTAAAATCTGTTTAAAGTTACTCCTCATATGACTGAGTTGGTAATCAATTTGCTGCTGAACTGTGCCAATAATGTGAGTTGATGTATCTTTTAAATTTTAGCAGTTTTTAGAAGATTGTCATGGCTTTTGGAATATTGGAGTAAATGGTAAAAACATGTAATTTTAAAATTAATTTCTTAAAATTCCATAACCGGTTATATAAAATTAAATTATGAATTCTTCTTTATAGGCCCTCATGTGCCTAATAATATTTCATTGATGCACACCCACTTTGCAAATGCTGTGCAATTAAAGATAATTTTCTCCAGTTTAGTGCTTGATGCTTATAATGACTGAAAATTTATCGTTTGATGTGTCACCTCAAAATGCTTTTAGTTTGTGCCCTTGAAACGTTGATTCATTGTGATAAATTTTTCATTGTATTGGTTTGGGAGTTAGAAAAGTGGAGGGATACTCACCCCAGCAGGTCAGATAGTTTCATCTGGTATAACACAGAAGAATTGTTGAGAAGAGGAAAATGATATACTCAGAGAGAGAGAACAACCCAAACTTCTCAAATCTGGTCAACCGTACTCAAGAGGATACTAGGAAGAGTGAGATGCTCAAAAGTCAAAACCCACTTATATGAAGCTTTTTCTGAAACAAACTCCTTATATTATATCAAACTTCTCGGGAAAAAAACCTCACCCTTCACAATACACAGAATATTTAATCTATTTATACTATTTTCCTTGACACTTGCAAATAAGTAGAAATTACTAAAAGCCATACAGAATTCAACCCACACAATGTCACCCGCAATTCTAAACTTAGGATCTCTAATACTTATAAATAACTTTTAATAAATCAAATATGTGAATCTACATTTCCAACATTCTCATTAAACTCAAAATATTTTCTTCAATGACTGGTTATGACTTGGACCACGACCAGAAAGAATATCTCAGACTACAGAAGTCAGTCTTCTTTTCATATGAACTGTAACCAGCTCTTCATTAGTTGGATTGTTTAAATTCTCTTTCTTCCATCTTGGTCTTCAATGTTTGTAGCTCATCTTTAACTTAATGAAAACTTTTCTTGATTCCTCATTCAATTCTTTCAAGTTGTTTGACTTCGTATGGTTCTCTCGTACACATCTTGGACCACAATATTATAAAAATATTTCAGATGCTTTATCATACCGAGAGCAACTTCATTTTCAGCAACTTTCTTTATATATGCCTTAAATCCATATTGTCCTTGCCTTCCATAATTGTCCCCATGTGTAACTTCAGCTAGAAAATTTGCTGACGATTTGGACTATGCCTCTTACATAAATACTTTGCTGGTGGTAGATTCACTGACTCCTTGAGTATCACTTTAGATTGAAGAGTCGCAATAACTTGTTCTTCATTCTCCGTTCTTTAGTTTCTGGCTATTGCAAAACTTCAGAGGTACTTTTTTCTCAACCTCATTGTCGCTTCAAGAGTTCTCTTCCTTTCTTTGTGTTGTCTGACTCTTTATGTCCCCGTGCACTCAACAGGTTCTCTTCAAAACTAATCAAATCTACTCAACTTTACTCAAGAATATCCCAGGAAGAGAGCTATACTCAAAAGTCAAAACACATTTATATCATATAAAACTTGTCATTCAACAAGCCATTATTCAAACTTCATTCTTCACAATACACAACATACTTGACTATTGTACTATTCTCCATAACTCTTATACCAACTCATATCTAATAGTTTGTTAGAACCTTACTCGAAACACATACTTCTAGATAAATGTATTCAACCCTCATAAATTTACAGACAATACTAAACTTAGGGACTCTTATATTCATTAACTTTGACTTGATCATACATTTGAGACTACATTACCAACATGAATTTCTTTTCTAAAACAGCTTAGCCGTCCTGTATGATATGGAAGTTTGCTTTCTGTCATTAAATTTACTTATTGAAAAGGATTTTATATTGTCTTTCAGACCACTTTTTTGGAAACATTTCAAATGGTTGATAGCAATACATCTTCTGGATCTCCTGAAGAAACTCGAAACCCCATTCCAGATGGAAATGCACCTTCAGAAAGTGATCTTGTGCTTGATACTCTAGCCCAAAAGGTTCAGGAGTCTCTCTCTCTTGACAAAAGACATAAATTTTGGGAAACTCAACCTGTTGGGCAGTTCAAGGATATGGGAAACACCAGTTTGCCTGAGGGCCCTATTGAACCTCCAACTCCCTTGTCTGATGTTAAACAAGAACCATATAACCTTCCTAATCTTTATGAATGGATTACTTGTGACATCAGCTCTGAGGAGATGTGTAATGAGGTTTATAACCTTCTTGCTAATAATTACGTTGAAGATGATGAGAACATGTTCAGATTTAATTACTCAAAGGAGTTTCTGCGCTGGGCTCTGCAACCTCCTGGTTATTTCAGGAGTTGGCATATTGGTGTCCGTGTTAAAAGTTCCAAAAAGTTGGTTGCCTTTATCACAGGTGTTCCTGCTAGAATCCGGGTTCGTGATGAGGTTGTTAATATGGCAGAGATTAATTTTCTGTGTGTGCATAAGAAGCTTAGATCGAAGAGGCTTGCTCCTGTCATGATCAAAGAGGTGACCAGAAGGGTGCACTTGGAGAATATCTGGCAGGCAGCTTATACTGCTGGGGTAGTACTTCCTACACCAATAGCAAACTGCCAATACTGGCACAGATCTTTAAATCCCAAGAAGTTAATTGATGTTGGATTCTCTAGGCTTGGTGCGCGAATGACAATGAGTCGAACAATCAAGCTTTATAAGTTGCCAGAGTCAACAGTCACTCCAGGATTCAGAAAGATGGAAATACATGATGTTCCTGCAGTTACGCGGCTACTTAAGAATTATCTAAGCCAGTTTGTCGTTGCACCTGATTTTGATGAAAACGATGTGGAGCATTGGGTTCTTCCGAAGGAGAATGTTGTTGAAAGCTATCTGGTTGAGAGTCCTGAAACTCATGAGATCACTGACTTCTGCAGCTTTTACACTCTCCCTTCATCCATCCTTGGAAACCAAAACTATTCTATTTTGAAGGCGGCGTATTCCTATTATAATGTTTCAACCAAGACCCCTTTGCTTCAGCTCATGAATGATGCTCTCATTGTTGCGAAACAAAAGGACTACGATGTTTTCAATGCATTGGATGTCATGCAGAATGAATCCTTCTTGAAGGAATTGAAATTTGGACCAGGTGATGGGAAGCTTCACTACTATCTTTACAACTACAGAATAAGGCAGGCTCTGAATCCAGCGGAGCTTGGACTTGTGCTTTTGTAGTCTGAAAGTTTTGGATTTTTTTCTGGCATGGATGGATGAAGAAATCATGACGGTTTTGCTGGACTTGTTGTGGGTGCATATTATGTGGCAACCCACGGTTGGAACTTAAGTTTTACTTTTGGAAACAAACAATTTTGCAAATCCCTGGTAGAGGAATTTGGCGTCAATTAAGCTAGAACTGGTTTAATTTAAAGAAATACCGTTCGCTTTTTGCAGCTTTTGGTCATGCTCTTGATTATGTTATTTAAATTCAATTGAAGAAATCGTAATGGTTTTATTGCCAGAATTTTATATCAACTAGCATGCAGCTGCTTGTTTTGGGTTTTTTTTTTCTTTTATTTTTTCTACTAGGTGTGATTCATACGTGGCACAGAATTTGAGAAATTAATTATATTATAAATTTATAGATATTATATGTCTACCATGAAACAAATAGATGCTTTAATTGATTGGCCGAAAATTTTCATGCTATTGACAAACGGTTGTGTAGTTGTTGATATATTTTTCCAATGTAGAGGGCTGATTTTTTTTTCTTTTGACACAAACTTTTGGTTTTTCTATTTATCATTTTTCCTATTGTACAGTTATTGTAACTAATTATAAATTATATTCGATGTTGATTGTGGATCATTAAAATTCATACAGAAGTGCCACCCTTTTTTCTTTAGCAAATAAGGATGATAAGGTCTCTTACAATGTTGTTACAACATTTTGAATGTTGCGATATTCATATTGAAAATTACAATGTTAATGTAAATTATTATTAGGAATGATTGAAAACCCTCCCCATAGCCTGACTCGATTGTTTTAACTTCGATTTTTTGTTTAAAATGCAGCTGTTCTCGGTTTTCTGTTGTTTTCCCCCCTTTTATGACCCGTTTCAACCAACCTACATTGGTTAGGCCGAATTGAGATTTTCAGGTCAACCAAAATAATGTCGACGTTAATTCTTGCGACATTCAACTTGTTATTTGATTGTACTTAAAATAAACCATATCATCGTAGAGCAATACTGATTTCCGTTTTCGGTTAAGATTCATAAATTGACAAAGTGAGGCCAAACAGTAACATAACGCCGGGTGGATTAAGCACCAAGCTACCGTTGGGTCGTCCTATCAAACGATTCTCGTTTTTTGTGGTTTTTGCAATTTCAAGGTGTTCAAAGTGTCTTAGTTATATATATATATATATATATAGTGTTTAAATTTGTTTGATATTCAATTATAGGATGTTTGAGAAAACTGCACTGCTTTTGATATTAACTATACAAGTATTGAGAATTTGAAATGTCACTAGACCCGATCCCAAGGAACTTTTTTTTTTTGGGAAAATTTTTTATTTTAAACTTCTTGGGAAGGAGGGATTCGACACATCATCGTTTCATTGGATCACAGAATTTACACGAATACTAGAAATCAATAGAATCCCATCTAAAGACATTGCATTTCTCTCTGTAAGTTAAGCCAAGAGGATGATTTCACCCCGTGAACCTGCAAAAATAAACCCACAAGAAAGCTGGTTAATTCATTTTGTCAAAGAGTGATTAAAGAAATCATGGAGAAGATAGGGGCTATTTATCTGTAGTACATTGCTCATAAATCTCTTTCGCTAGCTGTAACATTGCATCAGCATCTTCGGCCAACTTAGAGAATTTTTCTGCCTCCTTGATTGCTTCAGCAGCCCAATGTGATTTGTGCTCTGCTTCAGCAATTCTATTTGTTGCAATCTCCGCAGCATCTGTTACCGTCTCATGAGATGCTGTAAACCCGGAGGCCGGTGATTGACATGGCCTGGAATCGTTTTGTTTCAGTGCAGGTGGTTTTATCTCCGGTGGTGTCGCTCTCTTTATCTTGTAACAATTTTGTACCTGCACAAGGGCAGAAACCCATATGTAACCATGGAATTGAAATCTAGACTCAAGATCAGAGTAACCAAACAGAGGCAGGGAATAGCAAACTGAATGACAATACAAAACAGAAAAAAAGGAAAAGCAAATAGGCTACCAAATAGAGGATTGAGTATAAAGTATAAACTATCATTCAAGCTCCTCAAAAAAATTAAGTTTCAAGAAATTTAATTTCCCATGGTTTCAAGTAACTCTCACAGATTTTGGGGTCTATACTCTTATCCCACTAACTGTTTTTGTGGAAACCAAGTACACCCGTATTAACATGGCCCATAGAAATTGAAGTCGGGCAAACTTCATAGAAAGACCCATTTCCATTTACCAACCAAAGCAATGCTTTCAGATACCAAATAACCAAAACCCAAACTTCCATAGTCCTCGAAACTGCAACAACTCTCCTCAAGTCTCTCTCATTCCTAACCCAAACAAAGTCTCTCAAAACCTAATCAATCCTTGACGTGGCTTACAAGACTCATTGCTAAACACAAGTAGTAAAGAAGGTTACTAGACACGAAAAATCCAATATCACCAACAAAATGTCCGAGTCTTTCTTTCTTCCTTTTTATCAGGTAGCAATGCCAATATTTTTACTAACTTCTCGGTAAGAGTTCAAGGAAACTCAACATTTAAATCCACATACCACATCTAAAGAAAAAAATTTTGAATGAAAATTAACTTGTCTCTCTCTATCCTATATATTTCTACAATAAGTCAACATCAAAGAGAATATTTTACCTTTTCAAGTTTTCCTTGATCAACAAGCTTCCTCAACCTAGCACCCACTGCTCGTCTGAAATTTTGAGGAACCTCATGCTTTTTCTGCAGCATTATACATGGTCATCATCCTTTGTGAATTTCAGCACATAAATGCAAGTCATAATGACTTTAACAGCAGACAACTCAGCACATAAAGAAACTCCAAACACAATCAACAATCCATATTCTAGTGAATTTTCACACGTCACCGCCCCCAAAAAACCTGAACCCCCTCCTCCCTCCAGAAAAGGCCAAGACAGCTGAAAAGGAAAAGAGATAAGGGGGCTTGAAAAGTGAGTAGTTTCAACATACTCAACTGTTTGACTAGACGCAAGTCATAATGATTTCAAAAGCAGACACTTAGATGGCAGCATATATTTTGAAAGATTGATGAATATTATTGGCTCAAGTTCAATATAGTATCTCAAATAAATCATTTCAGTTGGTGAATACATATAAATATCAATTTAAGCAGCACATGTCTTGCAAGACAGCGCTCATGATGAGAAAATCAGACAACCTAATGTTCATCCAGATATCAACACTAGAATTTTTAGCAAACTCGTGGATGAGATTAATTACCAATTAAACAACCATATGATGATTGTATATTTATACTGAAAGTTCTATCTTTAACGTGCCTGTTTGGGAAGCCATTTTCCCCAACGGGCACGCTTACCAAGATAAAAACCATCTCAAAATTTGTAAAAATCATCTCAAAATCCATAAAAACCATCTTGAAATCCGTAAAACCATCTCGAAATCCACAAAATGCCTCGGAATTTGTAAACTCCATTCTCCTACGGAGTTCCCAAACACACACAAAACATCTTAAATAATCTCAGAACCATAGTA
This sequence comes from Vachellia pachyceras, assembly GCA_025593235.1. Classification (NCBI taxonomy): domain Eukaryota; kingdom Viridiplantae; phylum Streptophyta; class Magnoliopsida; order Fabales; family Fabaceae; genus Vachellia; species Vachellia pachyceras. The sequence continues at coordinate 27,752 of JANTPZ010003411.1, forward strand.
AAAGTCACAGCTTCACTGAGGATTTGTCAAACGCAACAAAAAGACAAAATTTAAACTTCATCTGACCTCAATGAAGCTAACAATAGCATTTAGGTCAGATCCATTGGAATCTCTTATCATTGATAGGGCTTCAAAAATCATTGCATTGTACCTGTTAAAGAATATAGAGTACACAAACCCCTGATGTGTTATGACATAATCTTGATTAAACAGTGAAGGTAATGAATAAAAAGTAAGGCATATTATACCAAAAAAAAAAAAAAAGTAAGGCATATATTGGAGACACTACAAAATTTGTCGCACAACAACTAGAGACTATGCAAAGAATACTCGGAATTAAGCTGCATAAGCCTCCTGCAACATGATATAATACTCCAAGGTGGTGATAATTCATCACATGCCATCTTTGTCCAGGTGCAAACAACCAAGCTTGGAGATATGTTAGGAGCATATAAAAAGAAAACAAAATACACAAATTTATTCAACATATCTTAATCTCAGTCTAACAGTCAAAGCAGTAGAGTCTGAGACATTTCTAAACACTATATGCCAAAATGCTGTCTTCACAAATAGACAGATCATCTGCGTGATGCTGAATTCCATGTTTTCTATGTAAAATAAAGAAAGAAAGCCATTTCTAAGGTAAAATTTTCCCTTTTATAAGCCTATCCTGTACAAACAGAATGGGTGGGAAATGAATGAGGCCACATCGGACTAAAGCATATTCAAATAAAGTGGCACGGTCAAATTATTAGAATTTCATAGTTGGGACTTGGGAGTTCAGTTCAGTCAGCGGGATGCTTACTGTGGAGCATGTTTGACATCCTGTACATTGTGAGAAGAATCATCCGTGACTGCATCAGAAGATGCACATTGACGAAGTGGAGGAACAACAGAAGCATTTTGCGTGCCCGCAGGTGTAGCAGGTTCCGTAGTTTTAATCTTTGGATTCCTTGCCTTTTCTTTAGATCCTTGAGCTGTAATACTAACACTTAAATTTCGCCATTTATCCTGGTAAGAATGCAAGAATGTGAAAAGAAAAAAAGAGCAATATAAGAAGATTTCTCAAGGTACAAAAGTCTCCAGAGTATTTTCAAATTTGTCAAATTCAAAATAAGAAAGCATCCGCTTTTGTAAATCATGCGTAGATGCACTGGATTCATATTTCATTCGCCGACACAAAATTAAAAACAAATGCTAAAACAGCACAATAGTACTACCAAAAACAAACAGAAAACAATCCCCAAAATCAATTCCCCAAACAACAGCTAAAGAACAATAATGATAATAATAAAATAGCCTTAAAAGCCGCCATCGTAAAGACTGACGAGGAAGGGAAGAGAAACAGGATGAAAAAGGAGGAACCTTAAGATCGATATTGGAACGGTGAGTGAGGAAAGGAGCAAATTCGGGATCTTTGAGGATATTCTTCCACTTGCCAGGGCCATGCTTCCCTATGCCGGCGAGCAAAGCTTCTTCTTCCTCGGCGGTCCACTTATGCTTTTGATTCCCCATTGGAATTCACTAATCTACACTCTTCTCCCGTCGCCGGCGCTCTCAGGATTGCGTTTCACTCAAGAAGCAGAAACAGCTTCGGCTCTGTCAGCCGCCTTTTCCGTGAAAATTGTATGATAATAAAAACACGGAATAAATAAATGAAAATTGTCAATATATCAATATATTTCTTTCTTTCTCTTGAGAAAATGAGAGATTTAGATTGTGAAGATGAATAAAACAAAAGGGCAACTGTGAAGAGAAAATGAGTCATTCTTATTCATTTGATTAAAATAGAATTTTATATATGAATCTATCATAAATTTCTTACCTTCAACGATGATTGAAAAAATGTATCGTTGGAAGTATGCCTTCGACGTTGACCGAAAAAATCATCACTAAAAGTCACATTTAGCGGTGACAAAAAAGGTTACTACTGAAGGCCTCATTTGACGGCGACACAAAAGTTGACGCCAAAAGGTCTTCGGCGGCGACATTTTTTATCATCATTGTAAGTCATCGCTAAAAATCTTTTTTTTCCCCACAGCAATTATCAAACTTTAAATACCAACTTTCCATCTTTTAATATAGAAAATGAAAAGATAATTATTTCATTGCACCATATTTTCAAGATAATCATATCCTTATTATAAAACAACTATCACAATTAAAGTAATTATTCAAATCTCATAAACCCAATCACATAACATGGAACTATAAAACTCATACAACCAATTTGATGAAATCCCAAGCCTCCAGATATTGCCACGGACTCGAGCAACGTTTTGTCAGGTATGGTTAAAGAGGACAGTAAGCATGCTACGGAATTGCTAGAATTTCCAGAATCTAGTTAATTTGTGTTTTAGTTGTAGGCCTTTTTTCGTTGGTTTTTAATGAATATTTTGTCATGGAATTGTAGAGGCGTAGCCTCCAAATCTTTTCCTGGTAGATTGAGAGATATCCTTAAAGGGAATTCAGTGAATATTTGTGTTCTTAATGAGACAAGGGTTAGTGGCTTCAAGGCTTAAAAAAGTTGGGCTTTCCTAACTGGATTAGAATCGAGGCGACTGGTTATGCTGGGGGTATTTGGTTGCTATGGAATTCGGAGGATTTAATTGTTAATTATTTACATTCCTCCACCCAAGCTCTCCAAGTGAAAGTGATGATCCGCAATAACTCTCAGGTTTTTATTCTCTCTTGTATTTATGCGAAGCCTTGTATCAACCTGCGGCGGAACCTTTGGCAGGACTTAAACGCCCAGAGTCGTTCTGTTAAGGACCCTTGGGTTATCATTGGTGATTTCAATGCCTACTTATCTAGTGAGGACAAAACCGGAGGGGCCAAGCCTAACTACTCTTCAATGAGGCAATTTGGGGCTTGTATTCAACAGGCCCATTTGATTGAGATGGATCATGTTGGTGATCGTTTCACTTGGGAGAGAGGACAGGTTAAGGAACGTATTGATTGGGCTTTTACTAATGTGGAATGGAGTCAGAGGTATCCCCTTTCTAAAGTCCACCACCTTAATAAGTTTGGGTCGGACCATAGGCCCATTCTTCTTCGTAGCTCTCCTCTGATGCAGAGACCTCGTACCAAACCTTCCTTTAAATGTCAAGCTGTGTGGTTTTTAGAAGAAGGGTTTGCGGATATTGTGAAAAATTGCTGGAGTAGGGGATCCTGGATGGGAAAGTGCCTGTTTCACAAAAGAGGTTGAAGAGTGGAATAAAAAGAAGGTGGGTAACCTAAGTGTTAAAAAAAGACATCTCTTGCAACGAATTGAAGGGATTAACAGAGCAAGAAGCTACAGGGATAATCAATATTTGGCCCAAGCTGAGAAGGAAGTTTGGGAGGAATATAATAAGGTTCTTGATCAAGAAAAGCTCATTTGGTACCAAAAATCCCGTTGCAACTGGATTAAGTGGGGGGATAGGAACAATGCCTTTTTCCACGCTTCAGCTACTATTAAGAGGAATAGAAATCGTATTGAAGGGCTGAAGGATGCTGATGGTAAGTGGGTTTTCAACCAAGAGATCCTAAAGAATATGGCCTTATGTTACTATAAAGGTCTCTTTTGTAGTGACCTAGCTAATGTTGAGCCTCTTAGTACTATCTCTTCCTTCCCGACCTTGAGTGATGTGGATCTTACAAGTTTGGCCAAAGATGTGTCTAAGCAAGAAATAAAAAATGCCACTTTTGACTTGGGGGCCTTTAAAGCACCCGGGCCTAATGGTATTCATGCAGTTTTCTACCAGGAGTATTGGTACCTTGTTGGTGACTCGATTAGCACTATGGTGTAAAGCTTTTTTAAGGACCCCTCCCAAGTGCCAATCATGAACAACACCAATCTGGTCCTCATCCCTAAGATGGAGTACCCCGAAACTATTCGAGACTTCAGACCGATATCCCTTTGCAATGTCAGCTACAAGATTATAACGAAGATTATTAGTAATCGGCTAAGAGATATTATGGGAAAAGTCGTTGGGCAGCATCAATGTAGTTTTATTGCAGGAAGGCAAAGCAGTGATAATATTATTATTGCTCAAGAAGTGGTTCACTCTATGAAGCTGAAGAAGGGAAGTAAAGGGTGGTTGGCGGTGAAGGTGGACTTGGAAAAAGGCATATGACAGATTAGAATGGACTTTTGTGGAAAACACTCTACAAATTTTGGGGATTGAGGAGAATCTGGTTAGGGCTATCATGGCTTGTATAACCAGCCCATCCTTCCAGGTTCTATGGAATGGTGAATCGACGCAGCAATTCACAACCTTGAGAGGCATCGTCAAGGAGACCCAATTTCCCACTACATTTTTACCCTTTGTATGGAGAGACTGGCTCATATTATCCAAGATGCTATTGAGGAAGGGTCTTAGATTCCCATCCAGCTCAACAGAGGGGACCCCTATCTTTCCCATCTCTTCTTTGCTAATGATCTTATCTTATTTGGAGAAGATTCGGAGGACCAAGTAGAGGGGATGCTGAAGTGTTTGGATAGCTTTTGTGCTGCCTCTGGCCAGAAAATGAATAAGTCTAAAACGAGATTATGCTGCTCTGGAAATGTGCCTTTTTCCAAAGCCTATGCTCTGAGTCAACAGATGGGTGTTAGTTTGACAGGCGATCTAGGAAAGTAGTGGGTGTTCCCCTGCTACACAAGAGAGCCACCAACACATCTTTTGCCCCAATTTTGGAGAGAACCCAGAAAAGACTGGCGGGATGAAAGAATGGTTGCCTTACGATGGCAGGTCGGGCCACTCTGGTCAACTCCGTGCTATCTGCTCTCCCGGCCTATCATATGCAGACGGTGCTTCTCCCTAAAGGTCTAGTCCAGCAGCTTGAAAGGAAGAGCCGAGGCTTCCTTTGGGGGGACACAGTGAATAACAAGAAGATTCACCTTCTGCCGTGGGATTTGATCAACAAAGAGAAAGCTGAAGGAGGTTTGGGGATTAAAGACTTGAGACGACATAATGAAGCCTTTATCATGAAGCTGTGTTGGAATCTGGTGACTAATCCTGATCCCTCTGGGTTCGGGTCTTGAAAGCGAAGTATAAATGTGGGTCAGGATTTATGCCTATAGTGAAGAAGAAGCGTAATTCATCCTTTACTTGGCAGGGG
>JANTPZ010003412.1:0-17735 GCA_025593235.1 Vachellia pachyceras
TGTGCACTCGTGAATTATGTCGTACGTACCTTGTCATTATTATGTGACAAGTAAAGGTGGGGAAGGGCCTTCACGGCTCTCGCTTGTTTTGTTTTTATTAGGGAAAATGAATTTCAGATCCCAGGAAACTTAACCATCAAATGATTTTAAAGATTTAAAAAATTATTAAAAGGTTTTAAGAGTAGCTGCTGAGGTTGTTAACGAAGGTTGCTGAGGTTGTTAATGACAACCTCAGCAGCTTCTCTTGGGACATTTTAATAGTTTTTTGAATCTTTGGGACCATTTGATGGTAAAATCCCTTACTTGGGACCTGTAGCTCATTTTCCCTTTTTATAATTAAAGTTGCAACCTAGGTGGAAAAGAAAAGCTGCTAGTTAAATTGTAGGCTAGCCCTCACAAAAGTTTAGTGTGTTGGAGAATTCATTAGGAGAAAGGAGTTTATGAATTTTGAGAAGAATTTACGGAATCCAAAAAGAATTTACAGATTTCGAGATGGTTTTTAAATATTTCGATATAGTGTTTATGGATTTCGAGATGATCTTATCTTAACTTATATGCACCGTTTGAAAGAAGTTCTTCTTAAACATCCACTAAGGAGTTGAGGCAGAGCGTCTGACGGAAGATGAATCCTTAAACCCCACAGTTTCTTCTAAAGCAAGTTTATAAAAAAATTAATCTTAAACAAAAAATTATCATATAGTTAAATGTTATCATAATTATAAAAAAAACCTATTTTTGGGCATCTTTTTAAAGAAATTAATCTTAAACAATAAAATTATCAATGTAAGACAAATATTATCATATAGTTAGTGTTTTATCTTTTTCATAAATAGAATATTTAGTTGTTTTCTTTGAAATAAAATTCTTTTTGAAACTAAGATTTTATTATTTTATTGTTCAATATATGTGTGTTATTTGCTTCTTTTTGAATAATTTATATGATATTTAGACCTTATTAAATACAATAATAAAAAATAATTTTATCATGTTTAATAAATATGTGTGTTATTTACTTCTTCTTTTTTTGAATAATTGTTTTCTTTGTTTATTTTATGTTATTAAAAAATGACTCTATTAACGTTATATAGGGAAAACTTTATTTGCAAAACTATTAATAACCAAATAAACCAAATGAAATATTCTTGAAAATGGAGTAATATTTTTTAAAATAAATAATAAGTAATTAACATAAGAAATAACCTTTCCTGTAAATATGCTTGAAAAGTATAAAGACTTAAAAAAATAAAAAAAACTTGTATTAATTTATACTTGAAAAGTGTAAGATATAAGATATCAAAAAAACACTAGAAAATAAGTCAAGGTTTTCAAAACTAGCAAGTAAAAAATTTGCGAGACTCTAGACTAACAAGATCATACTAAGATTAATTATGTGTTTTTAATATAATTTTATAGTTTACGAAAAGTACGAGAAGTGTTTTATTTCAATGTAAGTGAACGTTGTTACGAAGAAAACAACTCGAACACGCCACCATGTTTTATGTTAAAATGTTGAACGTGGAATATTTTTCTTGTTTGCATTATGTGGAAGTGGAATTCCTTGTTAACAGAAACATTTCCCTCTCCCCTCTATTATGCTTACTTTGGGAAATTTTCGTGCTGACATTTTTCTAATTTAAATAGTTCAGTTTATTTGGTTTGAAGAAAATGAAATGGAGAGGAGGGAGAAAATTTCAATGGCTTCAATTTTTTTTAAAAAAAAAACAGAAGTAAGATAGATTAATAGAGATTATAGATAGAAGAGAGGGGAAATTTATTAAAAATGTTCCACCCATCTCTAAATTTGTTGCCGTCTAAATTTGGTGTGAGGAATATCCATAAAGGATACTCCATCTCCACGAGGAGTAAAGTTGGAAGAACAGGAGGAATCACTTATACCACCTAAAAATGAGGATGCCACTAGGCCACTACATAAGTTGGAAGATGATGTGCCTCACAACGTCTCAGAGAGTGACTAGACACGATTTGTCTAGTGTAGGAGGTCACTGCATCAAATGTATTATTTAAATATAATTTGTTCCGTATATTTAGGATGAGGTAGCATAAAGGGAAGGTATGAGAGTTACTTACGAGGATATGTATGTGGACACTGACAAGCACAACAATGGAGTCCAATATCCCAGGAGACTGAACAAATTATTGTATGTTATATGTTTTCTATTAAATAATAGTTTGTATTTTGTATTATATTTAAATTATTTATTATTGTTAATTTTTTCACAAGAATGTATTCATTGTACTGATGTTGAGCTTAAGGAATCTTAGGGGTTAATGATAGACCTTACTGCCTCACTTATGATGGTCCTGGAAGGGTGTGATCAACACACCGGATGACTTCCTAGGTATAGTTTTAAAGAAACAAGGATGGCAATGTACATGAGAAGCAAATTTGAAGCTAGCACCTCATTTTCTACTACTGCATCCTAGTCGATCGCATCTAGAGTCAAGAGACATAGTTTGATTTTGGTGGATAAGCTATGTGTTATTTTTTTTTGATACACAATTTTTAGGAAAGGGGTTGGGTTCACCCACGATCCAAGGGTAGGGCTCCTAACTTATGATCCACTGGGGCCTGTCCCTGTGGGCACGAAAGCATGACAAGCAAGCCTTTTTCTATCTAGTCACACAGGTAGAATCACCCAGCTTCACTAAGCTGTGGAGATGCCTCCCTAAACGGCGCGACTGGAACCACAACAAAGTAACACTCCCCGGGATTGAACCCTCTCCCTTTTAGGTGAGAGTACTAACCCAATCCTTTCACCAGTTGAACCTACGGACGATGGGTAGATAAGCTATGTGTTATGCTAAAAGAAGAGATTGATCGCAATGTTACGGCTACGGTGCAGGCCCAACTGCAGGCAAGTTAGGCATGTGTGCAAGCGCAAGTGGATGCTCAGCGAGCCCAAATTGAAATGTGAGGAGAGGCCGCAAATGCGATGCTGATGGCATTTCAAATAGCCCAAGCAAGCATTGTTCCACGAGAGCTCCCTCTTATTCCTAGATTCTTTGTTACTCCACCAGCCTAGGATGACTCCTAAGCCCCACAGGCTAGCGAGCATGAGGAACAACCTCTCAAAGATCAAGAGAATTGATAGGCTAACCCTTGGGTTTTTGTTTTTTTAGTTGTATGAATTTTTTTTGAAAACATTTTTGTATTTAGTTGAATAATTTATTTATTTTATGAATTGTTCTTATATCATATTGTTAAATCTTAAATCTGCTTTCATTAACAAATTACGTATGAATTGTAATTTAATTTGTTCATTGAGTGGAAAAAAAATAGTTGTCACTCATTTGAAATGCTATTTGATATTCTAGATTTTGTAAAAAAAATAAATTCCTAATTATTTGTAGTAATTACAAAACTGCTACTAATTGCAACTAGAAGAAAATTAAATATATTAATTTTGTAGTGGTTCTCTAACTTGAAAATCAAATTTCAAGTTCTCCAGCATCTGATTTGGTTTGTAGCAGTTAAAAATTTCTAATAACAATAACAATTAAAAATTAGTAGCGGTTTTAAAACCGCTATTAAATTTTGAACATTAAAAAACGTTCATTTAAGTAATTTCTTAGCCATAAACGTTCACATTATCACTTCCCACTTTGTTTTGGTACTCTATTGTCAGTGTTTTGCAATCCTAGAAGTACTACCAATTGTTAAGTCAATGTTGAAATTTTTCAATCCTAGAAGTACTACCAATTGTTAAGTCTCCCTCTAATAGTATCCAAGCGAACAGTACCCAACGATAGCAGCATGCTAGCACCCTTGGTTTCACTACTCTCTCTAGGGTTTTGGTGGCTCACTCAATCAAATTTGAAATTCATGCCTTCTTGGCTCACTCACTCAATCTTTTATTAATCTTGAAAATCCGAATTTGATAAAGATATAAAGATATTCAAAATTAATCTTTTATTAATATTGAAAGAATCTCAAAATATATTCAAGATTAATCTTTATTAATTTTGAAATTCAAATTCCAAAAGATATTCAAGATTAATATTTATTAATCTTGAAATTTGAATTTCAAAAGATATTAAAGATTAATTTATTAATCTTGATATTCAAATTATGAAATTCAAATTTGGATTAATCTTGATTTAATTAGATCATATCCATTTAAGTAATTGAAATAATGAGCCAACAAATTTTTCTTAATTTATTTTTATAAATTAAATTAATGTTAGTTATTTAATTTATCAAATAAATTAAATATTAAAACTAACATACATTAACATTATCTATATAATATTAATGTAATTTTGAATTTATATATAATATATATAATTCAAAAAACACTTGAATTAAAGCACGTGTTGGATTTGTTCTTGTGTGTGACCCTGTAGGCCTACATGAAGTTGGCAGTGTGTTAAATTGAGTATTTGCCCACACGTCACAAATGGCCTCTAGCAAGACATTAAAACTACCCAAATCATATGTAAATTGTTAATACGACGCAACCTTTCATGTAACCATATTACATCCCTTTTGTCACACGATATCTCGGTCAAGGACGAGGCATGGATAGCTTTATCCTCATATTCCTGACCATTATTTTCTCGATCCCTGAGTAGTCTGATCTCAGAAACGAAAACTCCTTTTCATTACAATATAACCATACATTTCTCAAACTCACTCATCGAGGCGCCCGGTAATATCTCTTTGCTAATGCGAGGGACAAATCCCATCTTGATCACTCACATTCTTCTACATGAGAAAGCCCTAAGCCCAATCGTAACCTTTATCATCACCCGGTTAAAGGTGACTTTTGACTAAGCCAAAACTTAACGACTCTCATGTAGGAATCCATAATGATCTTAGGTCAAAGGGTATGGTGATGTGACTATATATGAGGTAAACTAATGATTTTGAATCCATGCAGCTTTCTCATAACAGGTCGATTCAGCACATTGTACTCTTACAAGTGCTTATGACTTTGACTAGTAACTCTACACCTTATCAAAGTCATACTGATCTTACTTTATTTTTGTTCTCACATAGATAATCGATTAGAGATATTTAGAACAACCTTCATAATTTGATCATGCATGGATGCAATTATTATAATAAACATGCAAAAGTTATGATAATTAAATGGAGAAAATACATTAAAATAAATAATGTCTGAGGTATAATAATTAACTCCTAGGGCACAATTTTCAATAGTATTGTTTTAGCTGCACTAAGTATAAACTAATTTTTGGTGCATTTATTATCCTAAAAAAGTTTTCAGTAACAACTGTCATCTTAAAGTAATTTTTCATCCAATTTTTCTCTTAAAGCATTGTACCTTAAAATACTTTTTCAATAAAAATGAATATTTTTCTGACACGATTTTGGTTGTGAAGCATTTTTATTTGGAGCAATGAGCAATCTAAATTTACAATATTTAGTGCTACTAAAATATATTTTAAAGTGGTACTGAATGCCCCAAAAAAAGTTACTTTTAAGGTGTTGGATGTTAAAAAATACGGAGTGCATAGATGAAGGCTTAATTTTTATTTATTAAAACTCTAATGCATCAGCAATTTCATATAAACAAAGAAAAACAAAATACTTTAACACCTTTTTTTTTTGGTTGATTCCCTTATATCAATGTCTTGCATGCATGTGTTGGAAAAGAAGGGAAAGTTGTGCAAACTCGTAAGAAAAAAGACAAAGAAAGAAACTCGTAAGAACAACTTTCTCGGACTTCTAAACGATTTTATGTGTAGTATTTTTATAGATTGTTTTTACAACGTAGGATCTTGATATTTTTGCCCTGAGAATTACACTAAAGTTTTAAATGTTAAGAAAGACAAATTATCATTATCAAATCCCATAAAATCATTCAATTGATATGAAGTTTAAAAAAATGTGTGATTAATTAGAATTGTGAAGGGAGAAATATTCATTAATTTATCAATTGACAAGTTAATGTGTCTCTAATGATAAATTAAAGTATCCTCAATGACAAATTATGGTACCTCAATTAACAAATCAATATGTCATTAGTAACAAATTAGGTAAGACATGTAATGATATCATCGATGACAAATTAGGGCACATCAATTAACAAGTCAATATGCAACTGATGAAATGTTAAGGTAACATGATTGACAAGTCAAGGAATGCCAGTTCATGATGCCACAAATTAAATGATAAGTCATGACTTCGATTAACTAATCAATATGCCACAAATAACAATTGAATGGAAACTTGTGTTTTCACAATTTAAATTAATCACACGTGTCCTTTTAAACTTCATATCAATTTGATGATTTTACGAAAGCTGTTTCTGATAAGTTGTCTTCTTAGAAAGTGTTGATTTCCTCTCTTTTTTTTCTACTGTTTATAACGTGGCAGTAAAAAAAAAAGCCTTCACAAACGATATCCTGAAGCTGACGGGAAAAAAGGAACCAAGAAAAGTGGTTTGACTTAACATTCTCCATAAAACTTTACCTGCGGTTGCTTCTTCATAGCCTATGGGTCAATCTTACCAAACCCATTTTTTGTCTTTGTTCTTTTTCTTCTTTATTTAAATGAAAACTATATCTTCAGCTGCTATATATATATATATATATAAAATTACTAATCAGCAATCTCTTCTCTAACTTTCGTTTTTTCCTTTTTTCCCCCTACAATATAGTCATATTAATCTAATTACTTATTTATTGGTTTGGTATACCATCACAGATGTAGTGATCATCAAGTAATTTATCATAATTATAAGGTAAAATTCCAAAATTTAACTTCAAGTCTAAAATTTTAACAAATGTTTTATTAGATCAACAGGACTAATTAAATATTAATTTCTGGATCTTGTAAATTCACTTAATTATTGGTCCTAAATGTTTTTTAGTCCCTTCCTTCTCTTCTTAATAACTACAAAGAAAACTAACCATCATCGGAGTGCCGGCCTCCCGCAGAGGTGGCCCTGAAAAAAAAAATAATGATGAGGTGCAACATGATCATTGAACAAGATTAACAAAAAAATCGTAATTAAAATAAATTGAGAGATTACATTACCTAAATTCACGAAGGTTGATACGATCTTTGATCCCTCAAGTTAAATCATATTTTAGTTTTGATCTCTCAAATTTGTTATCAGAATCAATACCTTAAAATAAAATAAACTTTATCAAATCAATTTAAAATTTGAATAAGTTCAAATGCATAAAAAGTTACGATGTAGGCCACCTAACATTCTTGTTCTTGTATGATTCTCCCGTGTCCACTACTGAATTAATGTCGTGCATTGTAATAATTCAATGCCGTACATTCTAATAATCAATATATATATATATATAGAGATGGAGGGAAAAATGACGTGGAGAGACACAGATATGTTAAATAGTGTTGTATATACCAGCTCTTCTTGGGAGTTGGGAGGCTGTTAGATAGAATGGTCATAAATCTCAACGTCCTTTCTAGTCATAATTCAGTTCCATTCTCTTTCTATTTATTTACTCCTGAATAGCCATAACGTTCTCAAACTTGTGTCCAGTTCCACTCACTACGCACACCAAAATACTTTCAAAGTTTTAACTCGCTTCAACATGGGAAGCCTTTCGGTACCTCTCTCTCTCTCTCTCTCTCTCACACACACACACACACAAACAATCTAACGTATTTCTGAATCAATCTGGCCTGGCTGGTTGTTTAGTTGCTTTGCAGGCTGATCTTTTTTGATTCAGTGTTTTTGTGGAAGTAGAATATTAATTATTCAATTTTTTGGCCATAACTTACCCATATCGTATATTGAGAGGGTCAAACATAACAGTATCATTCTTAAGAAAGACTTGAGGAAAGTGCTTAGTGTTGTTGGAAGGAAAATTCTATGTTATATATCAGTTACTGCACATTTTCCTGATCTCCTCTGAGATGAATCACGTTTGAGTTTATTATTGTCAGGAATTTTTGTAATTTTTAAAAGGTGATGCTCTTTTTTTTTATCTCATAACACTATCTATGTATTTGGATGTGTCGATGAGTTTCAAGGGAAAATGAAAGCTATAGGGGAAAAAAATGAAAGGGGAAGGGGGAGGAGGGGGAAAGCTAAAAAGAGGAAAGAAAGCCAATTTATATTTTCTCTCGAAGTATTTTCTTCAAATAATTGAACTAGCTAATGCAGATATTACAGTAGCAGAATCAAATATTATCAGTCACTGACAAAAACATTATCTAAAATTGCTGAAAAATCTTCCATTTGGAAGATTTTATAAAAAAGGCTTAAAATAATTATATTAATTAATAATTTTGACTGATTATATGCATAGTCTTACATTTTAAAATATAAATTATGCTTTTTAATGATTTATTTTATTATTACTTAAAATGTTATTAATATCCCACCTCATGGAATAAGTAATTTTTTACAAGAAATAAAAGCTTATAATATTGGCTGAAATGAGCCGTGTAAAACTTAGATTTACTGAAGCAAGCAGAAGAAAAATTTATTTTTTAGAAGAGTGAGTAACTTTAACGCATAAAACGTGCTGCACCTTACTTTCCAAGTAATTTGATGGACTAATTACCACAGTTTACTTTCTACGACCTTGGATCTTTAATATAAAAAAATGATTGATTCTTTTTTAATTCATAAAATTAAATACATGACTTTAAAATATTTATATTTATTATTTTTTAAAAAATTAATTTATCTAACTTATAAATTGATATATAATTTAATAATAGATATAAATAAATAATTTATTAAGTAGTATATTTAACTTCTTTAATCTCTCTAATATAAATCAAACGATTTTTATATTAAGAATTTGATATACTACTTTATAAACCCCGGAGAATTCTTATTTTTCCTTTTATGCAAAGTTTCCTAGCTCCATTCTCAACATGGGAAGCCTTTGGGTACTTCTCTTTTTGAGCCCTTCTTCTCAACATAAAAATTTCTCACTACGGATTTCTCTGGTTATGTCATCAACATACTTAACCATAAGACATATTTAATTAATTTAATTAGATTTAAGAAGTTAGTTTAGTTAATTAATTATAATAAATATGACATGTTTTTCTTAAATACCCTTTGATCATTAATATAAGACTCAATTGACTAATTTTGAGAGATTGATTAAGAAAAATAAATAAATTACTTAATTATAATATATATTACATTATCATTTTGAATATGTGTATTATTATATTATAAATCATTTTATAAGTCAGACAAATTAATTTAGAGAAAAATGTTAAATACAAATAATTTAAAATAATTTATTTAACTTCTTTAATCTCTTAAAATTAATTAACAGTGGATAACAAAGACCAGACGAAGTTTGTTGTTTGGCTTCAATCATTGTTTAAAAAAAAAACTAATCACTTAATTAATCATCGTTCCGTAGCGGTTAAAATTAAACCACTACCTAAGCATCAAAAGTCTTACATTAAGAATCCAACAAGTTTATATATTTCAGTGCCTCCAATAATATTAATCATCAAAAGCCTTTATTTATTGTGTTTGGTGTGAAGTTGAATCTAATCTTTTGTCGTTTTGTGTTTTGGCGTGGCGATTATGAACTTTGCCATTGAATTATATAGCTGGAGACGTCACAGTTACAGACCAGAAGTGGTGGAGTTGTGAGCAGCCCAACACTTCTATGCACTCCACTTGTGGGGACCACAGTGGATCAAATGCTTGTTGATATGCAAAGGGCTAAGGAGATTGGCTCTGATATTGTTGAGATCAGACTTGATTGCTTGAGAAGCTTCAACGTAACATCTGATCTTCAAACCCTTATTAAACAAAGTCGTTTGCCCACTCTTGTCACTTACAGGTACATAATTCACAGAGTCGACTCACTCATAGATTTTTTATTTGCCAATATTTATTTCCTTTTGAGATTTCAGATTCAACTAATTAATGGCCTCTCTATCTAATGCTTTTTGTAACCTCCCAAATGTTTTCCCCCTTTGTTTTGTGATCCATAAGTGACATTTTGACAACTTGTGGGTATAAAATGATGTGGTTCTGAATCTTTATCATAATTCTTCAAAGCAAAAATATCACTTATTTTATGTATAATCTACTAATCATAAGAAACAAGAACAAAACATTTGAGTAGTAGAAAAATTTTAAGAGACGTTAAAGAGCGCATTAGATGAGGCACATTAGAGGCCCTAGCTTTAAAAAAAATTAAATGATGGTTATGAACTTTTTCAGACCTATTTGGGAAGGTGGTCAATATGAAGGGGATGAAAAGAAGAGGCAGAATGCTCTTCGTTTAGCCATGGAACTTGGAGCTGATTATATTGATGTTGAACTTCAGGTATAAGCCTGTAAAAACAGGAAATAAATTGTTATTTAATTTTAAGATATTAATTCGATAGTTTAATTTTTTTTATTAAAGTGGATTTTATATTAAATAGCGGAAGGAGTATGCAAATAATTACTATCACAATTTGATTGTCATCACCTACTTTGTGCATATTTATATGTATATAGGTTGCTCATGAGTTCATCAGTTCTATCCAAGGAAAGAAACCAGAAAATTTCAAGGTGATAGTTTCTTCACATAACTTCCACAATACTCCATCGTCTGAAACCATTGGAAATCTAGTAGCAAGTATTCAAGCCACCGGAGCTGACATTGCCAAGATTGTGACCACTGGATTAGACATTACAGATTGTGCTCGAATTTTCCAGATCACTGTACATTCTCAAGTAAGCAAAAATATGAATATACATAGTAGTAACTCACATGCTGTTAGTTGATATGGCAAGCAGTCTCACGTCGTGGGGAAGGAAAACATAAATTCGAATCCCAGGAAACGGACTTGTTGTGAACGTTTTAACATTAACGCTACTGGTTCAACAGAGATTAGTTTCAAGTTCAAAATGATCCGGGGATACTCAGAGTATCAATTAAAATGTGAATATATGTAATAATAGTTTCCTAAGAGTTTTCTGATGAGGATAATATTTTGAAAATTTTGCAGATTCCAGTCATAGGAATAGTTATGGGAGAAAGAGGTTTGATTTCACGGCTCCTCAGCCCCAAGTTCGGCGGCTATATCACCTACGCTGCGCTCGAGACAGGCGCGATCTCAGCTCCGGGGCAACCAACAGTGAAAGACTTGTTGGAGCTGTACAATTTTAGGCTTATAAGGCCTGACACTAAAGTATATGGAATCATAGGGAAGCCAGTGGGTCACAGCAAGAGTCCTCTCTTGTTCAATGCAGCATTCAAATCTGTTGGCCTTAATGCAGTTTATATGCACTTCTTGGTGGATGATGTGAAGAAATTTTTCAATACTTACTCGTCCCCTGATTTTGCCTCTGGCTGCAGGTACTCAACAGATATCTTTAATTAATTTCAAAGAATATAGTGACTAATGTAAAAATATACTACTCTCATTCCTTAATATAAGATGTATTTTATAGTGACTAATGTATTATAAACTAGATCTTACGTTAAAAGCACCATAAGCTATATCTTATATTAAGAACCGAAGGTAGTAACTAAACTAAATGTTAATTAGCCATTTAGATTCAACCAAGGGACATTTCATCAAAGATTACCATTAGTTTTATATGTTAGTACCCAAGGTAATGCAACTTATGTTGAGAAATGCAGTTGTACAATTCCTCATAAGGAGGCTGCACTTAAATGCATGGATGAGATTGATCCTATTGCCAAGGTAGGTACATTTGTTTATTTACTTCCTCTTTTAATAAATATATGAGCCAATTATAGGTTTATTTTGATTCTAAATGCAATATTTTGTATTCAAATTTATATCTTTTTCTCAAATCATCCCTATTTAGTGTACATAGTAAGAGGGATTCTATCAAGTGACAGTTCAAATGTAAATGATGATTAAAGAATGTATTTTAAGAAAATCAACACTTGTTTCTTTACAAATAACCAACTAAATTAATTTTTTGTTAATCTTTGCAAATAAGTCGTCTAGCTAGCTTATGTATCGAGGATAAGAGAGAGAGAGAGAGAGTACCTTGACCTTATATTGATTCATATATAATTTTTTTTCTTTTTGCAGAAAATAGGAGCTATCAATAACATTGTAAGGAGACCAGATGGGAAATTGATAGCTTTCAATACAGATTACATTGGTGCCATCACTGCTATTGAGGATGGATTAAGAGGTTTCCCAAGTTACTTGTTGAGGCGCGCACACGCACAAACACACACACACACTGCAAGTTGAAATTACGTAATATCATGGTTTATGAGATTGGTTTATTTGTTCTCCTTTACAGAATTGCATGGCGAAACACCAGGTAGTGCATCACCCTTGGCAGGTAAGCTCTTTGTTGTACTGGGAGCTGGTGGCGCCGGCAAGTCGCTGGCCTATGGCGCATCACAGAAGGGAGCGAGAGTTGTAGTTTCTAATCGCACATTTGGTAAAAAAATCTACACTCGTCAAATTGCACTTTTGTTATTAGATGAAGCATGTTGAGTAAGGCTTCTCAGAAGCCAATTACTCTTTCTAGTTCGTAGTACAAGATCTAGTTAGGAACTGAATTTAATCTTATAAGACTTTAATCGAGTTTATCTCTCATGTTCATAATGTTTCCTTCCAAAGTAGACATATGGATTGTATATATTAAAGGGTTTCTATTTAAGAGTAGTTATAATTTAAAAAAAATGCATTTCAGGAAAGTTAACCCATGTTTATTATTAGTAATTAATTTAACTGATTTCATTAATATACCCAAATCAGTTGTTTAAATTTTATACTACCCACCCACGATCTTTAGTAGTTAATTATTTGGAAAGATTAAGGAAGTTAATTAATTAATATTTTTATCATTTTTTCTAAACAAATTTTCCTGACTATAAATTGGTATATAATATAATAATATACATAAGTATTTTAGAATATATTTAGTAATTAAGTTATTTATTTAGCTTTTAGATCTTCCCAAAATAGTCGACCAGCTTTTAAATTAAGAACCGGAGATAGCAGCAAGGACAAGTTGGAACACTTTGCAGTTTTGCATGCTTCAACATGTATTTGAATACAGATGAATATGCATACTTTGCAGAACGAGCCGTAGATTTAGCAGAAAAAGTTGGAGGAAAGGCAATACCACTGAGTGAAGTGGGAGAGTTTCATCCAGAAGAAGGGATGGTGCTAGCAAATGCAACTTCTGTGGGAATGAAGCCTAAAGTTGATGAGACTCCCATTCCAAAGGTTTGTTTTCAGTTTGTGTGCATTAATTTGCATATATTAATTAATTAGTTAATTAAGAGGTAGTAGGAATAGTTAAGCCATAATTAAAATCAATTTTTTGATAATTAAGTATGCTGCTGATAAAGAGTTGCAAATATTGGTTTGTGCACCTTTCCATTATAAGAGTCTCAGTTTTTTTTTGGGGTTATGAAAGAGTCTCAGTTGTAAAGTATTGGGATGAGTTATAAAATGCAATTACATGTTAAATTATACATAATACTCTTGAACTTCATGTAATATACAAATAACTTAACATTTAAAACTTTATAATAATCTCCCCTAAACTTAGTTTTATGGATGCATTATAACTCTCCTAGATTAATCAAACTGTCATTACTTGTTTGTTCCCAATTTAAAATTTATAGGGTTTAATGCTTAAAAGTTAAATTTTGAAATGTTATATGCACATAAAAATAAAGTTTGAGATATATAAAAATTATGATTGGGGGGTCATCTATATCCACCTGAAAACTTAGGTAGGATTAAGTTTTAAATGTTAGGGGTCATTTGTAAATGATCTAAAATTCAGGGCAGTTTTATGTAACTCAACCAAATAGATAACAATTAAGTTTTTCAACTGCCATTTGCAACCTATATCACTAAATTGAGTTTCTTAAACAAAAATGTCATATAATTAAATCCCATGAATTAATTGTCACTGATTAATTAATTAATCATCTCTTGTGGATACAATGAAACATACGCAGCATGCTTTAAAGCATTATTGCTTGGTGTTTGATGCGATCTACACGCCAAAGGACACCAAACTGTTGAGGGAAGCAAAGGAAACTGGTGCTGCTATTGTATATGGCACTGAGATGTTGATCCGCCAGGGCTTCGAACAGTATCAAAACTTCACTGGTTTACCAGGTAACATAAGTCACTTTTAGCAAAATAGTTTCGGTACACAATAAAATAAATTAGGACAATAATCAATGTTTACTTGTCAAATTTTACACCTGCAATTAACTACTACTTTTTTATTCTAATAATAAAATAGTTAAAATGATTTATTTTGTTGATTAGAGGGAGTGATTAATATCAATTAATTACTCTATACGCTATAAATTAATTAAGGCTAAAGTATACCATTAAGTTTCAATTTGATTGTTTCATACAGTTAAGAAAGTATACTTGTAGTATTTTATCTTAATATTATTAGTTTTATTTAACGAAAAATGTTAGCTAAACAAATTTAAACAATACTTCTACCATTAAATACTAACAAAATATGCTTAAAGTTTAATTCTTTAAGATAATCATCTTTATATTGTAGAATTTAAGCATGTTTCCTCAACATTTAACTGTAAAATCATTATTTAAATTCATTGAGTATGCATTTTCATTAAATGCAACCACTGATGTCAAGATTAAAAGGACTAAAAAGTAGGTTTTTTTTTTAAATTAAGAGATCAAATTGAAATTTGATATTAGCTTAAAAGGCTAAATTGATAGTTAATATTAATGCAAGTAATATATGTTAATTACTTGAGTGTTTCATCATAACTCTTCAATTTTTTTCAGCACCCCAAGAATTATTTAGACAGTTGATGGAGAAGCATGCATGATTATCGAAAGATACCAGAGTTTGACGTCAACTCTATTAATAGTGCAAGCTTGTGAACTTTATCTTTATAATTAATGTTGGTGCAGAATATATGTGTGTGTGGGGCAGGCGCGCAATAATAATAATTAATGTTCTAAGCTTGTGAAGTTTCATCTTCATATGAGATTTGGCCAACATGACCTTTGATTTTTTCTATTTGAGATGTTAGGAATGTTATTTTCTATCCCCGGCTAGCTTCAAGCTTTCTAGAATGTATCACTTTACTGCTTCTCTAATTTAATCTGCTTTCTAATTGGTAGTTAGTAATGTTGCGTCGTGTATGGTATTAAAATCTGGACCGGCTAGATTGATTCTGAAATCGGTGACCTAGGCACTTGTTTGGTCAGGGCAGTACTTTAATTTTGGAGAAAAACAACTTGAGATATGACCAAGGGCGATCAGTGAGAAGTCCGTTAGGGTGGGAGGTGATCGGGTCAGTTTTTCTTTGGATACAAATTTTAGGAAAAAGGTTGAACTCACACAAGATCTAAAAGTATAACTCATAACTCATGATTCATTAGGTCTATTTCTACGGGCATGAGAGCATGATAAGCAAACCCTTTTTTATCTTGGCTCAACAAGTATGATTCACCTCGCTTCACTAAATTGTGGAGATACCCCCTAGCATCACAATTGAAACCACAACTAAGTGTTACTCCCTAGGATTTGAACTCTCGCCAACATGGTTGAAAGACAATTGCCATCAAGGACTTGATAGAGAAGAGGGAATCGGCGTTGTAGGTGACGGCTGAACCTTCTATAATGTAAGCAAAGGAAAAGGAAAATAGAGAACACCAACAAGCGCTTGGTTGAATTGGTAATAGCATCCAACTAAAGTACACTGGGTCACAGGTTTGAGTCTTGGATGCAACAACTTTAAATCTTGTTGGGAGAGTTTGCCACTCGAAGGGTCACATAAGTGTTCAATCCGGATTCGTTGGTTGCTCAAACACTTGATAATACAGTCCAAAAAAGTGCCAGATATCAAATGGTCAAAGACAATAAAAAAAAAGGCAAATGGAGAACTAAAACCACAGGAGAGTTGAACAAACAAAAAGATAAGTTAAATGGAAAGAAGAACATTGAGAATCCTCAAAAAATGAGTGCATTAATAATCAATGTATTAAAACTAGATCGGTCACTGAACCAATTGATATATTGGATTCAGGGTTAATAGATCATACTGGGCTCAACCCCTGATTAGCTGGTTATAATTAACATAATATAATATAATTAAATTATAACTACAAAATAATATTTAATGTTTAAGATACAAAACATTAAAATATATATCATATATATGGGTGCTTATTTAATAGATAAATAGTTTCATAACTTATAATGGCAGTGTTTGGGAAAGCGTTTGGACACTACAAACATGCGTTAAACAGTATTTTTGGCAAAACGAGATAATATCCTGATCCAACCACAACTTTGATACAGATGATAAAACTTTGTCGTCGTAATGCAATGGAAACGGATAAAACAATTGGTGATTTCCAAGGATTGCACTATAGGGTGCAACCCCAGGGTCGTTCTCTACGAAGCTTTGTATACCACTAGTTACCTAGTTTGTGATTAAGTTCCTCTTGTAAGTGAAAACCGTTTTTGATTCAAAATTGCTATGTACCTACAGCTAATTACAAAGTAAAATTTCTCTTTGGTACTTTTGATTGAGGAAAACAGTAAAAGCAGAGTTGAAGTGTAAAAGGTGTTTGATGATAGATTTCCTCTTGAAAATGAATTAGGCCATCACAGTCACAAAAAATTAGGGAAAGCACTAGTTTTCGCACTAAGTTTCGTAATATTAAACCCCAACAACTCACTGGGTCAGAAATACCATGCAATGAACTCCATTTCATGAAACCCTTTAAAAACACTTAGTGTGCGTACGGAAGTTGCAGAGTGAAAAATCCAACTCAACACAATATTGCCTCTAAAATAAGCACAACTAGGATGATAGAAGAGAACATAATAGGTAGAAATGAGACTTCACTCTACCAAGTCAAACAAAAGCTAGTTCAATACACAAATAATCCAAGTTTGGCTCAACCGAGACCAAGAATTTACGTACAAATTACAAGTCCTAACTCAGCAACTATGTAATCCATAACATAAATACAGATTGAAAACTAATACTCCCCTTTTTGGCACATTGAACTTAGGCCATCTTCATCTTCAAGAGGATGGGAGATGCTCAGCTACTCATAGCAAGTAGTTTTGGGCTCCGGATGGATGGATGAAGATACATGGATGGATTGAGGATGATAGATGGATGAGATTAGGATTGTGGAGTGTAGAAGATGAGAGAAATGAGAGAAAATGAGATGGTGGCTACTTCCTCTCTCTTTTTCGAAACCTACCCTAAATGGCATATACCAACCGTCCAGGATCGGATCCAAGAAGGTGGGTCGGGTTTTATTTCCATTTGGAGCCTGATTCGTTGCTGATGCGCGATATTCACCGCGGTGAATCTCTCTCAAGAGTTCTTGCTCTCTTGATTGAACTTTGGCCATGGCGAACTGTGAATTACGCCGCGACCATCCTAGAGTTGTATTCCTCATTCCTGACTAGAGTTCCTGAAATGAAATGACAAACATTTGAATTACCACTTGCTCATGATGGAAATTAAGTGCAATTATATCATTATTCATGGAAAATGTACCCAAAATAAAGCTAATCAAGATCAACAACTCTAAATCTCAAATTAAGCACAAGAAGGGTGGCCCGTACTAAGCCATAAATAGTAAACTTAGGTCGCTGACTAGCCTTGAAAATGGATCAAGAATATTAATTTTGATTTCCAAGGGTTGTATAGGGACAACCCCAGGGTCGTTCTCTCCGGAAGTGAGAAGGCGTACCAATAATTCTTAGCTTGTGATAATGTTTGCAATGCAAATGCAAAGGGGTTCAATT
>JANTPZ010003413.1:0-18758 GCA_025593235.1 Vachellia pachyceras
TTAGAAGATTAATGAAGCTAATTAAACTGATATATTTATTATTTTTAAACTAATTTACTTAACCTTTAAATTAATATATAATATAATAATACGTATAAGTGGTTTAAAATATATGTAATCTAAAGTGGATTATTGCTTCCTTAATATAAAATAAAAGTTAATTAAAAGTTATATTATGGACGAAAGGTTATATATCAATTTATATGTCAAATAAATTAATTTAAAAAAATTGATAAACATAATGGTTTAAAATAATTTAACGTCATGGTGTCTATTTGGAATAACAATGAAAACTACTTTTCTAACATGATTTATGGTCCACAAGTTATATGAAAGAAATTTTAACTTGTGTAAATGTGATATTTCTTTTTTTATGATAATAAATATGATATTTCAACGCTATTACAAATAGGCTGTTAATCTTTGCCAAATTAAATCAGGTGCTTCTTATTTTAAGTTAAAAGGTAGTCATATATTATTTTTACGTGGCAAAAGCTGTAATATTATTTTATATTCGACAATTTCATCTTTTCGCATGAATTTGTAAAACCCATCTTTATCCTGGATGATCAAGGATATCCGAGTTTTATCTAAACCAATGAAAGCTGTTAATATTCTAATCAAAGATAGTGGATCTACTCACCGTTTACGCCTCGAGGAGGAAGTAACTGACCATTGGTTATAATTTTGAAATGTACAGACATTTTGACACGAGAGGTTCATGCACCTCTCAGACTTGTCTTCTTTCAGAAGTTCCACCAAATTGCAGAACCAATTCCTTCTTCACCATGTGAGGGGCACATCTCTAGTACTTTAAAAAGGGGTTGAGTAACATTTTTGTCACGAAAGTATACCGGTTGGAGCACTGTGTATCCGGAAGTTTTTTGGGGATCAGATTCACCTCGAAAGTTTATAAAACGTAGCATTTTTCATCTGGAGTAACGGATCCTTAACGGACGTTCGTCTTCATTCGAATAAAACAAGTGTTATTCTAATGAAAGCTTCCTCTTCAGCGTAAAACTTATTCAATCGAATTTTTCAACAACGTTCTAAATTTCATCGAATATAAAAATAGAGATTCAATCGAATCAGTTTTATATTGATTTGAATCATAAAGTTTCTAAAACTTATTTTTTCCCGGTTTGGAAAGTGAGAAAAAACGGTTTAGAATTTTCATTCGAATGAATATAACAAACATAGGAATGAGTCAACTATTTACAAACGGTGTAGAAAACTTACACTTCAAAATGCTGTAACTTCCCCATTTAAGCTTCAAGTTTGATAAATGACCTATCATTGGAAAGCTATTTGAGTCTAGTTTCAAATGGAATAAGTTTCACAATCATTAGATTAATATTTTGAGAGATATGATGAAAAACACAAACATGCATCAAGAATACTTTTACTTTCCAAACTGTTGGGGAAAATAAGGTTTAGAATCTCTATGATTTAAATCAATATAAAACTGATCTGATTGAATCTCGATTTTTATATTTGATGAAATTTAGATCGTTGGTGAAAAATTCGATCGAATGAGTTTTACGCTGGGGAGGAAGCTTTCATTCGAATAACACTTGTTTTATTCGAATGAAGACGAACGTCCGTTAAAGATCCGTTACTCCAGGTGAAAAATGTTACGTTTTATAAACTTCCGAGGTGAATCTGATTCCTAAAAAACTTCCGGATACACAGTACTCCAACCGGTATACTTCCGTGGCAAAAATGTTACTCAACCACTTTTTATATTCAAGCTTAGCTTAGTATTACAAAAAATATACTAAACCTTAAAAGTCTCCTTCCCAGCAACTTCCACGTTGAAGCTCTCGCTCCCTCGCTCTGTCTGGTTTCTGGCGTTACTCACCGCCTTCGCCGTCTTCTTCGCGTCCAGCTAGACACCGAGTCGTCTCCACCCTTCCAGTGCAGTGTCTCTTGTTCTAAAAACAGATTTCCTTTATTGAATCCTCATCCTAATCACCGAACCATCATCTCTTCAGCTCTCCCGCTTGTTCAGCTGCTACGACCGGCAATTCCCTGCATCAAAGAACTCCTTGGAAGCATAGGAATCGATTCGTCGCCGGAGAAAGTTAGAGTATACTTCACACTCAGGTCTGTACGTAATGGAGTTCGATTTTTGTGTGTGGATGAATTAGTTTCCTCGCCGTCGGCGTCTTCTTTTCTTGCTTAGATCGGTGCTGTATAGTCGTAGTTCTGATCGATTTAGGATAAACTATTTAGTTTGAATTCCTTGGTGCATAGTGTGAGTGTTTAATCCCTGAATATATTTCGACAAAAGAGTTCAGCCAAATGCCTAAATCAGTGCCCCTTTTTTTGGAGAAGGCCAAAAAAAAAAAGGAGCAAAAGACATAAGAGTTGCTAACGCCTATTTAGAACCTGCTAGCGGCCAATGTTCTAGAGGGGCTAGTGCCCCTTTAGCCCCTGTTTGATGAAAATAGGCGTTGTTTGGATTATTTAAATCAAAATATTTTTTTTAACATATTTAACTGTAAATCATGCACTTTTTACTATTTTTCTTTGTCTTTACTTTTAAAACCTCATTTAATAGGAATAAAATTGAAGAAAAATTCAATTTAATAGGTTAGCTAAATTTTTTTATTAGTAAAAAGTGAATTAGTGAAAATTACTTGTTACGATTCCCGCCTATCTTTTATAACGTGTTTCAGAATGAAGACCGTACTGGTCTGAACTCTGAACTGATTGTTTTCCTCTCTGTATTTAAAAAAATTGTACTGATATTATTTTACTTGAATAATTTTTAAAACCCTCTGGTGAGGGCATCATTAGTTCTCATGGTTTAGACATGATAATAAAATAAAAAATTAATAAAAAATGGGAAAATTGGAGAATTAATTTAAAAATGAGATCTGCTGCGTTATATATATATATATGAAAGCTCGATCGTATATAATATGGAAGTTGAGTTCCATACATATGGAAAGTCTTATTGTACAATTAATTTTCTAATAAAGGACTTTTCTTCAATTCTTCCTGAAAAATTATATCCCTGAATGATACTAATATATGAGAAATATATTTATAATAAGTTTAATTGTCAACATTATAACAGTGTATGAAGTTTTCAATGAAATAACATCACATAGCTATAAACGATATAAAAATGTATTTGACTTTTTGAGAGGTTTTATTTATTTATTTTTTTGTTTCTTATAGGTTTTAATTTTGGGATCCGACCGGACCGACCCAGTCACTTGATGGCGGTTCAATTTTGGTCCAATCTAACTTACCCATGAAAACGGTTTTTTTGATCCAAATGTAGTAGCCCTGAGCGAGTATGATGGATAGTCTTCTTTAATCATTTTTTTTAACAAACAATGTGTCTACTCTTAAAATATTACTTTATTGATGTTTATATCCTCACTCATATTTAATTTATGTAGAATTCTAAGTAAGTGAGGTGGTTATAAATAACATAATAATTCTTCTGTGAAATGTTGCTAAGAATTGAAAGTGATACATCAAAATTGAAAACCAAATTCTTGAAAGGCCTAATAATTAAATGGCCTTGTTTTAGGCAGATTTGAGAATTCTTTTAACACGATGCACACAACTAATTAGAGTACCTAGTAATTTAATGAAATTTGTGTAATGGACACAAAAATGCAGAATTCTGAATTAATTATGGGTTGGAGATGGTGCCATGTCATCCTCGTTCTACTTCTTCTGCTTGCTCCGTTCATGGCTTCTTCACGTTCGATCATAAGGAACTTACCTGGCTTTTCTGGTGACCTCCCTTTCAAGCTTGAATCTGGGTGAGTCATGAGGTGTTTTTATCTTCTGTGAAACATATTTAATTCCTTTTATCAAATCTGTTTTACCCATTTGTTCTTTTGAGCTAAATTTTTCTTTGTGCAAGTTACAAGTGTATTCCCAAACCACTTTGAGCTTAAAACTAATCCCTTTTTATACTAAGAATACATACGTTTTCATCTCTTCCTACAAATGTGCTTCTAGATATTTGAAGTTGTGTTCTCCTCTTCACGGAGGAAGCTACTTACTACCTTAACCAACAGTTTGTTGGTTGAGCTAGAAACTTTCATTATTTGCTGAAGCGTTCTATTATTTTGTGCAAACAAGAATTTCACTAAATAGGTGATACCTGTGAATATATTCATGTTATAATTATCTTTTATTATGCAGATACATAGGAGTGGGAAAAGAAGAGGAAGTGCAATTATTTTACTTATTTGTGGAATCTCAAAGAAATCCCTTAAGAGATCCAGTCTTAGTCTGGTTCGTTGGAGGCCCTGGTTGCTCTGGCCTTTCTGCGTTTCTTTTTGAAAATGGTACATATTTAGTTTTAAATTCCAAAAGGGTTAATACAATTTTTAGTCTCTCTTATCTTCATTTTGGTTTTGGTTTTGAAGTTTCATTTTATTTAAAGCATTGATTTCTATAATCTGATAAAAATCTAGACCATTTTGCCTCTTGAGGGATCAAACCACTGGTTCTAATTTTGAGGGACAAAAACCAAAATAATGGCAAACTTGAAGGATCAAATATTGTATTAACCCATTCCAAAATTATACCTTACCCCTAAATTATGAGTCAAATGCAATGCCCTTCTTGATGCATTATTTCAACTGTCGCTTAGTCTGACTCAGTTTTCTTGTTTCTCCTGTGGCTCATAAGTCATGTATATATGTTAATCCACTTAAATAGGAACATACTTTTTGTGGAATTTGGCTCTTTCTGCACTTTAGAAGTTAAAACACCAAGAAGATAATCGTTAAATGGAAAAATAGAAAACAGAGTTGATTTTTTCATAAATTCACAAGTTGCTATCAGGTTAAAAATTATCAGCTGTGATATACTACTCTTCACATTGATTGGGGATTTTTCGCCATTCTGCAAGAAATAAAAGTATAATTTCACTCTTAAAGCTGAATTTCAAGTTTGGAGAAATAAGCACTATGCAAACTTTGACACATTAGGCTTTACAAGATTCAAATTGGAGATTTTCCCTTAAAACTGTCTGAGTAATTCTTCATTAATCGCCTTGATCAGAATCTCACTTTCTAATTAACAATTTGCAGGACCGGTAACATTTGACCGCAGTTCCAGTGGGGTTCTTCCAAAACTTGTACTGAACCCTTATGCTTGGACGCAGGTCATGACGCTTCTGAATTTAAGCTGTCATATTTACATTTCTTTGCAAATCAATTCTTTACTTCATACCCATCAAAGCTATTGCCCCCACCCCCACCCAGAACACACACGCGCGCGCGCAAAACAAAATGCTACATTTGTGACATTATGTTTCCATTTTATGAGCTTTTTGACAGATCGGAGACACTCTGTTTGGAGATATATTAGAGCCATTCTTCTGCTAATGACACATCAAAATTATTATTACTTAATTGAAAGCTGAAGAATTGAAACAGGGGAAAACAATCTTTGATATGGGCACTAATGCCCTTATTGTTAAAGTAGTTTCTTTTTGGTTTTTTGTATTACAAAGGCAGGCATTAAGCTTGAGTAGTTACAAGAGTCTATCAATCAGACGACACTGGATGTGTTCCGAGGCATGCAGCCCCTTTGCATGTGAAATAGATCCAAACACGCATTAGCTGATGACAGTGATCCTGGTGAATTCCTTGAGCCGCTCTAGCTGGATAGTCTGCACATCTGATCCCTTCCCTATATGTATGGGTGATTTGCAGATCCAGTTGGAATGTATCTGAGACCTTAAATTCTGAATAATCTCGTACAGTACTACCCATATTGGTTAAGTAGTTAGTAGTTTGATGGAGGCTTGATAGTGGAATGGGATGGTCAACAGGACCTTAACATCTAGTTTTTGATGTAGGGTTCCTCATCCTACTTAGATGCCCATTATAGTTAATTCGCTAATTCTATTCCTTGCTGATGTGATCTTTGAAACAGTAACCACTAACTGTTCATCTGGTTTATTCATTTAGCACAGCTACTTCTCCTTTGAGGTATCTTGTCATGCTCAGGCATTTTGATTGATAAGCATAACTCAACAGATATGCTTTTTAATTACCAGGTGGTCAACATCATGTACATAGATTTGCCGGTTGGCACAGGATTTTCTTACTCACAAACACAAGAAGGCTACCATAGCAGTGATACATTGTGGATAGAGAATGCATATGATTTTCTACAAAAGGTAAACAATATTAGGTACAAAATTATTATGGGTTAATTTGCAAAAATACATGTAGACTTCTACCAAAATTGAGTCTAGAACCATATATTTCTTGGAGGTGCAAAAATACCTATGAATATTCAAAATGGGAGTAAAAATGCTAATATTGTTAAAAATAACCTTACACCGTTACCTTTTCTGTGTTGGGGCACACAAATTTTTTTTACATATGCATATGTAACGGTGTTGTTGGCTTATATTTAACGATCATGACATTTTTGCTCATATTTTGAATGTTTGAGTATTTTTTCACCTCTAAGAAGTATATAATGTTAAACGGACTTTTGGTTAAAAAAAAACCTATTGCTTGTATCTAGTTTTCAAATGAGAAGGCATATAAATAGTGTGTTTGTGTGTGTCTATACATATATATATATATAGTTATATACACATGATGCACTTTATCTTCACCTGATGATCTACAATTAATGCAGTGGTTTATTAATCATCCTGAGTTTGAGTCAAACCCATTTTACATTGGTGGTGGTTCATATTCAACTATGCCAACTGTTCCTCTTGTTAAAAAAATATATGAAGGTTAGGCATTCTACTATTTTAGCTTGAACACATAGCTGCTCAACTTTAGCCATACTTTTTTTTTTCTTTTCCAAGTTTTAGTTTCTTCTCTTCTTTGCTTGAGTTGCAGGTTACAGAGAAGGAAGCAATCCACTCATAAATATCAAAGTAAAATAGAGAACTCTTGTTCTGTATACAGTTGCCTCTCTTTCTGTTAAAAAGACCTCTCTTAGGACCTTGTGAGGCACCATATTCCAAACTGGCACCCTATGGAAGTTACTCTCTCTGGTATTTTTTATAAACAACAACTATCCAAATCACGTAAAATGAACTAAGGGTTAAATTTAGTTAAAAAATAAATGTGTAAGATATGTAATTTTTTTCCAACCATACCCTTAGTTATAAAGATGATGAGTGTGAGAGGGAATGGGTCGGAAAATGAGAAGAGAGAGACATGTAATTAATTAGGGGTAAAAATAAATGCAAGTGCATTAAAGTTCTGAGCAACGTCAAATTGTTGTTTATATGACCGGTCATATGAAAGATAATGTTGCTTATAAATAGAACAAGAGGAGTGACATTCTCTTTTTTAAGATAGGGCTTTAAAATCATTGATGACACCAGAGGCGAATATGATGTCTCATAGGTACTAAAGGAAAGTCACTATTTTATTTTTTTTATTTTTTACTAAGTTAATACTATCTCCATCTTTAATATAAGAGCTGATTGATTTTTTTTTTTTTGGAAAATTGAAGAAGCTGAATAAAATACTTAATTATGATATATATTTTGAAAAACTTCCG
Source organism: Vachellia pachyceras (assembly GCA_025593235.1). Taxonomy (NCBI): domain Eukaryota; kingdom Viridiplantae; phylum Streptophyta; class Magnoliopsida; order Fabales; family Fabaceae; genus Vachellia; species Vachellia pachyceras. Next base: position 7,528 of record JANTPZ010003413.1, read on the forward strand.
TGCATCATTAAATTATATTTATGAGTTAGAAAAATTAGTTTGGAGAAAAATGATAAATATATTAGTTAATTAGCTTCTTTAATCTCCTTCAGAAAAGTCAATTGACTCATATTTTAAGGACCATAGGTAGTATAAATTATTTTCCTTTTGCATACAACAAATTCCACTAACTCTCAGTTGTACACAGGGTTTTCTGCTTGCTAGCCCATCAACTGATAATTTTCTGGACTTCAACTCACGAGTTGTTTATGCACACCAGATGAGTCTTATATCGGATGAGCTCTATGAGGTTTAGTCATTGCACTCTACTCAGCATTCACTCAAATCTGATCAACTTCTGTATGCTTTAATTGCGATAGTAAATACTAACTCCGGTGCTTAATATAAGATTAAAATGGTGAAAATCATGAGATACATCTAACAGTTCTAAACTGAATCTCGAGTGATCAAACTCATGGAATCGCTTGTCTAAAATTTGATAGCTTTTTTTCCTTTTCCTTTCCTTTTTTTTTTTGTGCAGTCTATTAAGGCAAGTTGTAATGGTGATTATATCAACATAAGTGCAAGCAACGCAAAGTGTGTCTCAGATTATGAAGTCTACTCTCGTGTTCGTATCAATTTACTTCCACACTTGTCTCAGTTTCTTTTAATCTATAATCTGTACCGGTATTGGAAAGATATGAAAAACTAAGTGTAATGAGATATTTCTTTGCAGCTGATTCGTTACATAAACATAAATAATATTTTAGAACCTGTTTGCATTACCACTCCTAATGAGAATGAAAGAATTCTCTTGGAAGATTCATCAGAAGGGATCATCCTCCAGTCATTGAGCAACGTTTCATCATTCTGGTGTCGTGTAAGTAAACTTCAGAATGTTGAATACACACTTGCTCAGAAACACAAAAATCCACACACTCCTTTTAATTTTGGTATTTTCTTGTAGGGTTATGACCACATACTTGTGAACCAATGGGCAAATAATGAGGATGTTAGGAAGGCCCTTCATATTAGAGAGGTAAGGATCTATTTAGTTTATATCTCCTTTTTTCAGGGAAAGTTAATCTTTCGGTCCTTGGTCCTTGGGTCTTGCATGTCGAACTGGTGACATTGCACCTGAGAGAGTTCTCCATGCCAACAAGCCACCAAGATGCGAGCAATCTTTCGGTTGTTAAATAGCTTTGATTCGGTTATAATTCAACCCTAAAACTTTGTCGTGATGCGACTCAGTCCTTATAATTTTGATTCGATTGTAGTTCAGCCTTCAATTTGCCTAACATTGCTCAAATATGACCCAATCATATAGCCATATAAATTAGGAGCTTTAAGTAGTTGAAAATATAGGGATCGAGTTACATTGAGTTAATGTTTAGAGATTGAGTTACAACTGAGTTAAAACTATAAGATTGAGTTGTAGTAAGTTAAAGTTCATGGATTGAATTATAAATAAATAAAAAAATTATAGGGACCAAAAGATTGATTTTCTCCCATATTTAAACTAATTCAAGAGAGTTAACTAATATTTTTTTCCTTTATTATGCTTTTCAAGGGAACCAAAGGAGAATTCTTGAGATGCAACAAGAGTTTATCATACAAAACTTATCTGCGAAGTGTTGTTGATTATCATCGCGATCTCACTAACACCAACCTTCAATGTCTTGTGTATTGGTAAACTTCATATATCATCCTTACTTTTTCTTGTGTAAGTGGAGTGATTAATTTTAATTGTTAGTTATTGAAGCATGGATTAGACTAATCAAGATAATTTCTAAATTAAGATTCTTTGAAGCCTGTTGCTATTAGTGGCGGAACATGGCCTTTGTCCAGAGAGGGCTGGATATAATTTAAATAATAAGTAATTAATTTTAATTATATATATAAATTAAATTTCTTATAACTCTTGAATTTGATAGTAATGCCTTCTGTCCTAAATATATGACATATTTACCTAATTTGATTTGAATAAAATATGTTAGAAGTTATTTAATATAGCATTTTCCCTTTAAAAGTGTTAATATAATTTTTGGTCCCAAAGTTTACCTTCATTTTAGCTTTGATCTCTCTAATTGCATTTTGTTCAAAACATTAGTCTCTATAATTTAATAAAAATATGGACCATGTTGTCCTATTGAAGAACCAAAACCACTGGTTTTAAACTTGAGTGGTTAAAACATCTTAATCATCTTTCTTAGTTCCCTTCATATCTCTTTTACTTAATTATTGTTGAGGGAGCATCAATAAGGATAATCTTATTTGAGAAAAATTAGAAATAAGTTATACATTTAGAATCAAGATCAACCCCACAAATAGTTCCTAGTTTAAGGACCGGGAGAGTAGCATCTCACTAATCTAGCTACGAACTAACTATACTTTAGAAGATATTTTAATCTAACCATTCTCTAATGCATCTATCACTTTCTTGGCGTATTTCACTGATGTTTGAACTCAATATCTTAGTGCTGATCTTGACTTGGCAATACCACATATTGGGACACAAGCTTGGATCAAGTCATTGAACTTGAAAATAGAAGATCCTTGGCGTGCATGGTTTGTTGATGGTCAAGTTGCTGGGTAACTAACTACATTTCAATTATTATTCTAACCTGTTTTCAGCTGCCAAGTGTTTGAATAGATTGTTATGTACAACCTCCAGTCGTTCACACACACAGATATATATATATATATATGTGTGTGTGTGTGTGTGCGCGCATTTTTTTTTCAATCCTTTTGCTACCAGATCTACAGTGAAAGGTGATAACTGGTGGTTTTCAGATAGGGATCAGGGGAATTTACTACAACTCCCATGGTGGTTTTCAGCTCTCTAAGTGTTTGAATAGATTGTTATGTACAACCTCCAGTCGTTCACACACACACACACACACAGATATATATATATATATATATCTGTGTGTGTGTGTGCGCGCATTTTTTTTCAATCCTTTTGCTACCAGATCTACAGTGAAAGGTGATAACTGGTGGTTTTCAGATAGGGATCAGGGGAATTTACTACAACTCCCATGGTGGTTTTCAGCTCTCAAGTGTTTGAATAGATTGTTATGTACAACCTCCAGTCGTTCACACACACACACACAGATATATATATATATCTGTGTGTGTGTGTGCGCATTTTTTTTCAATCCTTTTACTACCAGATCTACAGTGAAATGTGATAACTGGTGGTTTTCAGATAGGGATCAGGGGAATTTACTACAACTCCCATGGAGTAGAAAAAATCAACACATTTCTAAAAGTCATGAAGTAGAGCTAGAGTTTTATATGAATTGAGTTAGATTAATTGTAAATTTGAAAAGATTTTATTGCCTTCTTCTCTTTCACGCCTTTCTCTCTCTCAGATTTTAATTCAAATAAATCCGGGTGTGAAGGTCTTTCACATTTATAATTAATCTAACCCAAATCGCATGGGATTCCAACTCAATTTCATGGTGGTTCATAGGGATTTGATAATGATTTTCTGTTCCTTGTTGGGACCTGTACGTTTATTTCACTTTATATTAATTGTCCTATCTCTCTTTTGTTGAGCATGCAGATACACAAAAATCTACAAGAACCATGACTACTTCTTGACGTATGTTGCTGTGAAAGTAAGCAAAAGCTTCACCATATGGTTTCGTTTAGTCAATAATTTATATTTCTTTACTGGTTTTCAAGTCCGTTCAAAACCCTAAATATGCAAATTGATTTCTACCTTTGGTCTTTGTTACATAGGGTGCTGGTCATGTAGCTCAATCATATAAACCTAAAGAAGTTCTCCAAATGCTAGACAGGTGGATCTCATATGCTCTTATTTAAGGATGGGTCAATCGGGACCTTGTCGGGTCGTGGGCCTCAAAGGTCACCCAAGCCCAAGAGGAAGGCTCGACTGGGCTTCAAGCTAAGCCCAAGTTTAGTTGCTGGTCCAAAAAAGAAATAAAACCTTGTTTAGGTTGGCCTATCAGCCTATGCACATCCCTAATAAGCTATACTGACATACTGGTTGCAAATGCTAAAGTTTACCGTGTCAATATCGGCAAACTAAAATTGGTTCCATCCCCACAAAATTAACTTGCAGCTTTTAACGTTAGAATCTTATTAATAAACAATTTATAGGTATATTTGTAAACACTTTTTGAACCTAGAAGTATATCTTGATCCTGATAAACCCTTATGATACAACTCATTTAAATTTTTTTTTGGTACAAAAAAATAGTGAACTTTATCCAATTTTGTGTGGATGCGGGTGTAAAATAGTGAACATGGTTTTATAATACTAATATAAGCATAATTTGACTGTGTTTTAGATGAGAATCGGGGTTGGAAGTAAAAGGATTGGGGGGCATTTTTGAAATTTTATAAAAAGTACTACATCTGGTTTGTAATATAATAACTATTTAGATGTTGAATTTGGTCCAAATTATGGGATCATAATCCATTTTATTTCTTATATTTATAATTTTTTAAAATTAATTTACTTAACTAATAAATTAATTTATTTGGTTTTTTTAATATGTCTAAATCAGTTAAACAACTCTTTTTTTTTTTGGTGAAATTTAAACAACTCTTTTACTAAAGAAAGAAGGGAATAAGTAATAAAGCCTCGTTACATAGGAAGTATACCTTACAAATGTGCATAGCTGCAAAAGGAAAGAAAAAAAAAAGAATAAAGTACACTTTTTAAATTTAAATTAAGTTTCGATCATTTAAATTTTAAAAGTGCAATTTTAATCATTTATTCTTAAAACTTATTAATCTTAATGAAAAATGGTGACTCAGTAAAATTTAAATAGTGATTCGGTTATAAAATTCTGATAAAATATAATCAAATTTAAAAATGAAAAATAACTATATTAAGCAATCAATATAAAGTATATTTTAACATCATTTAATTGTAGAATAATGATTGAATTAGCATTTTATGCTAAGCAAAATTAACTTAAACTTAATATAAATTTAAAGGATTAAAGTCAAAATAATCATGTTCATTAGGGAAGAAGATTTTGTTTAAGTGCATGTTTGGAATTCATTGGGAGAATAATTTTATGGATTCCAAAATAAATATGTAAGAGAAGTTTTGTTTCGATTCATATGCAATGTAGTTTGAACGTACAAATAAAATAAGCATTAAAACATTGAAATAACAGGAGAAAGATTCACTGCTATAGGTGTGACACTAAACAATTTATTCGATCCTTAATATAATAATTATAATATAAACTTATAATTATTTTATGGTTATTGGCAAAAAAAATTATTTTATCGTTGTTGTTATTATGTTTTTTTTGGCCAAAAAACAAAAAGAAAATCATTTGTTGAAAAAAAATATCTAGTTGTGTGGCGCGGAGGAACAGTCATGGCGTTATCGCATTCAAAAACGTAAGTTGCTTCTCGTTCACAGCTACTTCACCGTTGAAGCTATCCCTCTCCTTCCCTCTTCTTGTATCCGCCGTCGCCGTCTCCGGCTGGAAATCACTGCTGTTCCAATGCAGATTCTCTCAATCTACGAAGCTTGAATCATCTTCCTAATCACCGAAACTTTCTCGTTAAGCTTAGCTTCTAAGATCACGATCGCGCCTTTCCGGCATCAGGAACTCCTTTGAGACATCGGAATCACAGCGTCACCGGAAAAGGTTAGAGATGCTTCGATCACACTCAGGTTTCTAATGGAATCAAATTTTGTGTCTGGAAGAATTCCTTCTCCTGCCTCTCATTTTCTTTATTCTAATCGATTCAAGCGTACTTGTCTAGTTTGAATTCCTTGCTGCAAATGGTGAGTCTATAATCCTCTGAATTATATTTCACCGCTGATTTTCAGGAATTACCTTTTTGTTTTTTCAATGTTACAGCAGATAATGTAGTTTTTATTTGAATTATAAATTGTATGAATTAATATTAATCTTACCTTTAATAACTAAATATTTAGACATTTATATAAGTTATTTATAAAATTAAGAGTTAAAAAGTTAATTTCACATTTTTTTTAATTTTTTAAAAATAAATAAAATATTAATTTCATTTCACGATTTCTCCATTGAATTAGTATTTGTGCGCTGAAAATACAGCGCCCGTCGATTTGTGTTTGTAATATTATTTTAGGGAGTTTCCTGTGAAGCTCTAAGGAAGGAAGTTATTTATGAAAGGGTTCCGAAAGGTCCTTAATGACAAGTGGAGCAGCTGTCATTGACAACTTTTGAAAACTTTTCATAAATAACTTCCTTCATTGGAACCTTACAATAAATCTCCTATTATTTTATCATTTATACCGATGCTTGTATCAGCATTTATGTGTGTGTTTGGGAACTCCGTGAGGAAAATGAAGTTTACAGATTCCGAGGCATTTTTTGGATTTCAAGATGGTTTTTATGGATTTCGAGATGATTTTTACAAATTTTGAGATGGTTTTTATCTTACCAAGCGTGCCCGTTAGGGAAAATGACTTCCCAAACAGGCACTATATGAGCTCCAAACATGTGAGATGATTATAACACATCATAAAGCTTGATTGGATAGCGCGTTAGGAGAACGGACACAGATTCCGAGGTAAATATGTAAGAGGAATTTTGTTTCGGTAAGTGCAGTAATGGATTTTGGTTGCCCAAACGGGCTAACCAAATAACCCTATAGTTTGTCAGTTTTGAGATTTTTCTTTTGACACTGTCAACACAGTCCAAGTCTCAAATAATTTAACGAAATTGTATTATTGACACAAAATGCAGAATTCTGAATTAGTTATGAACACAGTAATGGGTTGGAGATGGTGCTTTGTCAGTGTCATCCTTGTTCTTCTGCTGCTACTGCATGCTCCGTTCATGGCTTCTTCACGTTCGATTATCAGAAACTTACCTGGCTTTTCTGGTGACATACCTTTCAAGCTTGAATCTGGGTGAGTCATAAGCTGCTTCGATCTTCTATGAAACTCATTTAATTCTCGGGATATATAAGGTGTCAGCTTGCTCCGGAAGTTTACTTTCAGCAGTACTATTGCCTTAAAAATTTCAAAATAAAATAATGTAATCTATTTTTATTAAAAAATTAATGTTAACGATTAATAAATTGATGTTAGCCGTGAACATTTTTAATGATAAATGGTAACACTATTTTGTTTTAAAACTTTCTAGATAGTTTTGTTCTTAAAATAAACTTCCAAGACATTGTTGCTTTTGCTAAAACTTTCGATAACTTTTATTCTTTTTTATTCATTTCTTCTGGATTCTTTGAAATTATCCCTCTTGTGTGTGAGTAATGAATGCATAAGAGATATAATATTTTTTAAATATTTGAAGGCTTCAACAGAGAGAATGATATGGCAATATTTTCCCCCAATAAACTAGCTTGTGAACATTGAAAACAATTCAAGTTTATAGAGAAACATACAGAAGCCATATTGACATAAATAGAAGGAGAGGGTCTGATGCGCTTGTTTATTTTTGTTGTGTCTCTCTTGGATGTTAGCATTTATTATTGGCGAAAACTAGAATTTGATATGAATATTTTTTCATGTTATAAATATATTTTGCAGATACATAGGAGTGGGAGAAGAGGAGGAAGTGCAATTATTTTACTTATTTGTGGAATCTCAAAGAAATCCCTCAAGAGATCCAATTTTAATTTGGTTTATTGGAGGCCCTGGGTGCTCTGGATTCACAGCATTTCTTTTCGAAAATGGTACATATTTTAGCTTGTTTATTTTTGAAGTATATATATAAATACACACACTTTAATTTACCACTGAGATGTGTCATGGACAAATACTTGTATATTCTTGAAAGACCACGTCATCTATACATTTTTCAATGAAAATGTTACAACTATTATTTTTTTATAAATTTTACATCTCTTAAATTTCTTTTGATTATTTCATTCTTTCTCCATAACTTATTATAATATATATTTGTGGACCAACAAAAAAAAGTACAGTTAAAACATTTTTACCGAAGAGGGTGTAGATGACATGGCACCGTAGAATTATGCAATCATTTCTCTCTTCCAAATGCAAAGCATATATTTTGTGGGATTCAGCTCATTTTTCAAAATTTTATTTTAAAGCAAAGCGCAGGAAGATAATTGTAAATTGGAAAATAGAAAAAATCATTGTTGATTTTTCATAAATTCATAAGTTTTTTAAGGATAAAAAATCATCAGCTGTTGTCTGCTCTTCACTTTGGGATTTTTGGCCAAGACTCTTTTTGGCATTTTTAGTGGGGATTTTTTTTTTCCTTTTGAAAATTGTTTGATGTATGGTATAGTCCTACTGATAGAGTAGATAGAAAAAGGTTTTTTTTGTCAGATTTATAAGTCACTTTGTTAAATTTTTTATATCAATATATAATTTTATACTTCTTTTATTACCTGTTGAATTTGCTCTTATATATTGAAAAGTTTTTAAGTTTTAAAACAGAATTCATAAGATTTAAGATTTTCCGTATAAAATATGTTAGAAGTGAAATATAAATAGGATTAGGAGAGTATTTATATATATATATATATCTCATATACTCATTGAAGTATTTTCATTTCTTCATCAATTGCCTTATGTGGTCCAAAAGAGGAAATCTAGGTTGATATTTTGAGCAGTTGAATATTACTCATTCCCCTTCCATGATGTAATCAGAATCTTACTTTTCATTAAACAATTTGCAGGACCAGTGACCATTGATCGCAATTTCAGTGGGATTCTTCCAACACTTGTACTAAACCCTTACGCTTGGACGCAGGTCATGTTGCTTCTAAATCTAACCTGCCATGTTTAGTTGGCTCCTATTCTTATTATAAAAGATTTCTAATTAATTCACAAATACCAATAAAACAATTTAAAATATTAAATTTATCATAAAATTCAAATAGCTTCCGATATTCCCTTCGGCCCACAATGTGTGTCGCTTTAACGAATTCATTTAAAACAAAAAAATGTTAGTTAAATCATTAAATTTGTTTTGAATTAGGTATTTCTAGCTCCAACTTTACCTTTATTAGATAAAGTTTTGAAGAAGAGGGACAAATACAATAGACCATATTTAAGCATTATTTAAAGCGGGAAGATTGTAAAAGAGCATTAATTATTATGTAAGTGACTTCTATTGTGAAACAAATTATTTTTCTAAAAATGACTTTTACTCTAAATTCTAACATCTTTGTGGATCGAATGGATTATCATTCTTATCAACTACACTAAATTCTAACATCTTATTAATTTCTACCCTCTATCGCCTTATTAAATATAGTTACATGTAGATAAAAATATTTAATACTTATTGAAATTATCAAAGTCTGCCTCTTGTAAAAAGTAAAAAGAAACTTCCTAGAAGTAGAAAGTATTCAATGAAAATGACCCAATGAGGTGCTTTGCCAATTAATTTTATACTCCATTTCCATCTATTCCATTTTTCCTTGCATTTTTAATCTTCTTGCGCAGTCATGACATAATGTTTCTGTTTTATGATTCTCATTCAAAGTATATTTAAGTAAACTGTAATCTCTCAACTTTCTAAGCAAATTTTGTCAGATTTGAAAGACTGTTAAGAGATATATTAGAGCCATTCTTCTCCCGATGATGTATAAAAAAAATATTTATCTCTAGTTGAAAGCTTTAGTTTCTGAATTGGAACAAGTGAAAAACAATAATGTCTTCTTGATGAAGTGTTTAGTAGTTCCCTTCGTTTGCTATATTCCTTACTGTTATGGTCTTTGAAACAGTAACTACTTGTCTGGTTTGTTAAATTAATTGTTCTCCTCCTCCTTTGAGATAGATAAGCATAACTGAACACATTATGGTTTTTAATGACCAGGTACTGAATGTTATATACATAGATTTACCAGTTGGCACAGGATTTTCTTACTCAAAAACACAACAAGGCTACCATAGCAGTGATACACTATGGATTGAGAATTCATATGATTTTCTAATAAAGGTAAACAATATTGAATATAAAATGGTTGACCCCAAAGTTTGTATTTAGCATAGAATTGTAGCCATGCTTTCTCTTTCACCAGACATGGATCTGGCAATTAATGGAGGAACCAGGACCTTGCATCTAATTCTTAAAAATGGTGTCTATATATAATACTCTTGGATTCCTATTTATATAATAGAGAGAAAGTTTTATTTGGTTCTATTTATAAGTCACGTTATTGAAATTGAAATATGAATATATACAATTTTACTCTTTATTTATTATGTGCTGACTTTACTTTTTTACATTATACTCCATTCGATCATATTCATAAGCAACATCTCTTTTATTAACATAGTCGTATATAAGTAACAATTTTATTGTCTAAAAATTTAATACACTTTTTTTTTTTCATTTTTACCCTAATTAATTGCATATCTATCATATTTTTCTCACTTATTTCTCTTATCTTTTTTTAATCAACTCTCATATTTTTCTTACTCATTATCTTCATAAATAAGGGTATCTTCAAAAAATTATATTTTGGAAAAAAATGTATATCACCCTCGCATTTATTGCTTTTAAGTAATTTTAACCGCTATTCCATTTTAGGTGATTTGAGTAGTTGTTGCTTATAAAAAGAATCGTAGGGAGTACTTGATATTAAATAGGGGTAAAGTTAGAAAGTTGTTCAATTTTAAGTAATGATGTTTTTATATTATGATGATGATTTACAATTAATGCAGTGGTTTACTGATCATCCTGAGTATGCCACAAATCCATTTTACATTGGCGGTGGTTCATATTCAACTATGCCTACTATTCCTCTTGGTAAAAAATTATATGAAGGTGAAAAACTTGTTCTCTACGTTTTCTTCTAAATTATAGTTGGACCACTTTAGCCTTTTCTTTTTCCCCCTTTGTCTTGTTTTAATTTTTTTTTCATTGTTTTGCTTGAGTAGCAGGTTACAAACCAGGAAGCAATCCACTCATAAATATCAAAGTAAAAAAAGAAGAGTGAACATGTTCTGTGTAGAGCTTTTATTTTCTTAAAATGGCTTCTCTCATTCCTTATGAGACATCATATTCTAAGTTGGCGCTTGTTGGGATATGGGCCACCCTTGATGGATTAGGCCCAAGTCCATGGGCTAGGTCAAATACGTAAACCTAAACCCTAGTGGGAAGATATAAGAGGGGGCAAGTGGCTCCCAAAGGCGGCAGAAATAACGCTCAGAGAAAACAAGTTTTCTCCCTTCCCTTTTCTCTCAGAGAGAATCCTCTCATCTCTTCTCCTCTCGCCTTCGGTGCTTTTGCTGTGTCTCATATTCGGATCCATACTTGTGATCC